>OY757022.1:3915945-4218445 GCA_963580285.1 Lucinisca nassula | reverse complement strand
CCGAAGGCTCGTTTCATACATTTCATATGAAATGACCACTCGTGTAAGATCCTCATTAAACGAAGTATTAGTATGCGCATTCAGTAATATACTGAACAAACAACGTTAATAAAATAAACTAATTTATCATATGACGTAGCGTCTGGGAGTGTAATAACGCCATGTAATATTTTCGATAATCCTCTAGTGGATTAAATATGCAAATTAGCTAGATACGTCCCGTAACGTTACATGTACGACGTACTGAACGACGTCGCGTTTACTAACGGCGGAATATTGATATTTTTGTAAACAATCGTGCATAAAATGCGTTTTAAATGTCATATGATAAATAAAATCTTACATTTGTGCTCATGAATTATTGAATTTATTAAACCCGTTGAGGAAAAGGGATACAATGCTCGGCTTGTTTAATAAATTCAATAATACATGAACACTCAAGTAAGATCCTCTATATTAAGCATTTCAACAGATCTTTTCTGCTGATCCACAGGCTGCCGAAGGGCATTAGGACCAGGGATACTTGTTTTGTTTGGATTGGTATCTAAAAACATTCGACTCGTTTACCAATCATTTGCCCAGCCCTGTGTACATAGCCGACGATTCTACAACCAACGGGTTTTGGGGTAGTGTCGGACATTGGCTTGGCTGAAGCCTTGATTATCCACTTGGACATTTTTGGCGTCCGATACAGAACATGAACCCTCCCCCCCCCCCCCACCTACACACATAAACACACACACACAGGCCCTGCACAGAATCTGGCTCGTGTCAACAGCTGGCCATTCATTGATTTCGACGTCTGACTGATGGGTTGAGACGAAGGGGTGAGGAATCTGCTGCTCTAATGGGAAAATGGTACGTCTTGAACACGCAAGGTTTTTCATTTCGTATTAAATACCGCATTTTCAGGTCGGCTGTTGCTTTGTTATGTCAGTTCGTGTTGCAAAGTCTACCATATTTTATCATTCGACCAAAAGTAACTAAGTACAGAAGCTTCCCGCCGACTACTGTCCACGTGACTATCGATGATCATGTACAACATCCAGGTACCGGTTTTTTAAAGAAACTCTTCTCTCTGCGTCATATTTAGAAGCCTCCGTGGTGCAGTGGTTACGCTACTCGCCTTGTAAACCAGGGATCGCAGGATCGATCCCGGGCTTCTCCAGACTTTCGGATGAGTCTTTAAACCGAGGTCCCGTCTCCGCATGACCTTAGCTGTTGGTGGGACGTAAAACTAAAACTCACTCACTCACTCTGCGTCATATCGGGCGTTTGTTAATGTACCTGTTTATCTTCTACGAGGGCGAGTCAATAACAACCAACCGAACATATATACACCTCAAAGTTTGATAGGGATCACTTCTGATATACCGAATTTTGCACTGCAAATTTAAAATTTCATGACAGCATTTGTACTCCGAATACTGATAAATATCTTAAGTAGAAACGTATTGCGTGCAGTTCAGTACTCATGAAAGTGCACACTTCTCACAATTCGTAAATGAATTCATGCACCCCCAAATATCTTGCGTAGCACTGCATCCCAACAGCAAAATCAAACTTGTCAGTGTTCCTTTACTAAGCGTAAAAATGATTTCATTTGATTTGTGAAACTGTAAAATGCCTAGGGGACAGTTAAGAAACCGTTTGAACCCCGAAGAAATGAACCGTGGCGTAGGAATGTTGGAATCTGGCGTCTTTTAACGTCGTGTTGCTGGGATTTTGAATGTGTCTCAGAGCGTGGTTTCCCGAATGTGGAGTCGGAACTTATCCACTGAAATCCTTCACACAGAGTCGGCGGGGCTCGCGAAAGGGCTACAACTCAACGTCATGGGCGTTTTTTTTTTTATTCAGCATCGACGTCAACGGTTCCTGGACGCTACGCGTTTGAATAACGAGTTTAGGAACGGAACTGGAGTACGACTTTATACAGAACCTGTCAGAACAGGCTCCACGTGTTAGTACTTTATGCTACGAGGCCTGCTGTACGTGTTCCGTTGACGAGACAGCACGTACGCGTCCGGCTGGACTTTACCAGAACTCACGTGAGGTGGACGTTTCGTGACTGGACAACAGACTGTTTACTGATGGGTCCAGAATCTGTCTAGACTTCACTTACTTACTTACTGGTAAACGTCAATTAGTTCAGCGAATGTCTAAAGAGCGATTTGATGACTTGAATGTGGCCGAGCATGATCGCTGTGGAAAGGGATCAGTCATGGTTTTGGCTGGGATAAGCGTGAACGGTAAAACGGACTTGTACGCCGTTGAAAACGGAACGTTAACGGCAGTGAGGTACGGAAATGAGATTTTTGATCAGTTTGTGAGACTATATGCCGGTGCTATAGGCCCGGACTTTATTCTGATGGACGATAATGCCCGTCCCCACCGTGTCCACGTCACTGATGCCTATCTGGAACGTGCGACAGTCGTGTGTATGGACTGGCCTGCTCGATCACCGGACTTAAATCCAATTGAGTATGTGTGCGACATGCCACAGCGTGCTGTTTCAGCCCGTCCTGTGCAGCCGGGGACTTTACAGGAACTCAAAGATGCATTGGTTGCTTAATGGAGGCTGATTCCATATAACCGGATACAGAATCTGATTTCGAGCATGCGCAGGCGATGTCGTGTTGTATTTGATGCCCGTGGATGGCAGACACGTTTTTAGGCACGTTTGTCTAAACAAATTGGATAATTTGTGAAAAATCAATTGTCCAAATACCTTCGTCTTACGGCAAATTGTGTGGGTGCCAAGACGGTTGTTGTTGTCACGCTTGAATGCAGTGCCAGTTGACAAAATTAATCACTAGTCTTTGTGAAGGATATGTTTTCTATCATTATGTATCAAATTTGGATTCAGCTGATTAATTTATCCATAATTTATTTTGCATTAAAAAAGTGGTCCCTATCAGATTATGAGTAGTATATTTCTGGGTCAGTTCGATCTCTTCTTTTTCGATGCAATTTCCCTCTAGAATGATACACTTGGACCGACGCTGTTCCAGTGCCATCAGCCCACAACTGAAGAAGCCTGGGTCCTGGTCTCCGACCCACTTCTCTGCTGCCTCCACGACCTCTTCGTTGGGCCGGAAATGACCTCCATGGGTATCCTTTTTCAAGTTTGGGAATAGGAAACAGTCACTAGGAGCTAAGTCCGGAGAATATGTGGCTTGTGGTATTATCTAGTACCCATTCCGCTCAACAGCATCCATTACAATTTTGCAAGTATGGGCTCTTGCATTGTCCTATTGGAGCAGAAGCCCTTTGAAGAGTTCACCGCGACGTTTTTCACGGACCTCAGTTCTCAGCTGAGGGCCTCCGTGGCCTAGTGGTTAAGAGCGCTGACTCTTAATCATTAGGTCTCTCACCGCTGTGGTTCGAGCCTCGCTCAGGTTACATGTGAGACGCCAAGTTCTGCAATGGAAGGTCAGGTTTTTTTTCTCCGGGTACTCCGGTTTTCGCCCAACTCTGATTAACGATCGGCTCGATATGAGTGAAATAATCTTGAAAGGGCCGTAAAACCAAAACCAAAAAAAAAAAAAAAGTTCTCAGCTGGTCGAGCAAATTTGTATAATACACACCTGTTAGTGTACTTTTCTTTGCGAGAAAGTAGAAAGTACAACAAATAACGCCTTGTGCGTCCGAAATTACGGTTGCCATCACCTTGCTAGCAAAGGGGGTCTAAAGCAGGGTCGGTCGGGTTAGCGGAAACAAGGCTATTTTTACATTACCCGTGCGACATAGTGCATATTTTCACATCTCCAAAATGGCTATTTTCTGATGAAAATCCTTGATATGTTTCTTATAAATGCTCAAAACATAGGTTGAGGGTGCTCGTTAGAACCGCCTCAATGAGGCGGTTCTAACGAGTACCCACAACCTATGTCTATGAGCAGAAATAAGGAAAATAATGTATACCCCACTAAACCCCAGTTTTCTCTATATAAAGTGGGGTTTAGTGGGGTCTTCATTTCACGGATCTGTTCACGTGATGTAGGCCTCACTTCTATTTGTCATTGGATGTTTTTATAGACCAAAACAGATTTCTCCCTGATCTTTCAAAAACTTTGTCGCAATATTTTATCACATGTTTTTTGATGGCAGTAAAATATGAAGTTAATAATTTGGAGAGTTCAGTGGTGGTACAAGAACTTGAATTTGCAATAAACCGGGCTTTGAATGGTCTTTTATGAACTTTATGTAACCAAGATAACGTAGGAAGATTGTCTTGGCCTTCTGTAACACATACAGCACTCTTGGTGGCTGAATGACAAATGTGGTCATCAAATACAGCCCTCTCTACAACCAAAGGCTAGGGTTAGGCCTGACCCGCCGGCGTGCAACTAAAGAGGGAAGTAAAGTTGTCAACCGTGATTGGGTTAACTACCATGTCTGTCGTATAACATTTATGTTGCGCCCAATCTTTTATATCGAAGAATGATTTTACGAATTTCGGTTTGAACTCATTGCAAGACTATATGTTTCTAAATTTATATACTAAGTACCATAAAATTCGGGTTCCGATAGACCTTGTTGCAGACGAAATTGAAGCCCAACATTGAATTTTGAAATTAAATCAGAATGACGTCTATAAATTTTTGAATTGGCTTTGCGTAGTTTATGATACCGATAACCCTGATTAAAAAGTTTAGCAGTTAACAATTTATTACGAGTGTTGAAGTGAGATACATGACTAGACACCCTGGCAAATCGAATTAATTGCGAAATATAAACGCCACAGGATGCCGCACGAGGAACATCTCTATCCAAGAAAGGAAAATTGACAATCTCAAAGTCAAAATAAACGCGTTTATCATAACTTTTGTAAGTTTTGGAGGATGCAAACCCATCTACGATAGATAGATGTAAATCCATAAACGGGCCCCCGGTATCAAGACTCGATAAGCCTCACTTTCACGAGGTGGGGTTTACCGGACTCTTCGTTGCAAGAGCTTGTTAACGTAATGACATTTCGCATTTATGCAAACAGAATCTGGTACAATTGCTACATGTAGAATCTTTCTTGGAGAAACCTCGCATTTTCATGAACAGCTGCCCATAAAATTAGGTCTAATGGACTCGCTGGATTCGCACCAGGTTGAATCAACGTCAACTTTTGGACGACTTAACGTCTACTCGGCGCTGATTTAAATTTTACATATCGACGTTCTGTGTCTTCTTAGATAAATGCGCCAACAATTGGATGTAAAATGACTTTCTTAAAGTTGCTTACGAAATGTATTGAAAACAAAAACAAAAACAAAAACAACAACAAAAAAAAAAAATAAAAATAAAAAAACACGCATGAAACGTAAACTTTTTCACACAGGGTGTGTACTTTTGTCAGTGGGTTTCAAAGCCACAAAGCATATCAGGATGTCCGATTGTAATATTTTGAATAGCAAAATGGTTACCTTTTTTTCAGATTATACAAGTTTTATGCTGTTTTGAAAACTAAAGGTAGCAGAAAAAAAAATCATAGGTGATCAATCCGATTTCATATGTCAAGAAGAATTATCTCCTCATGAAATATCAACCAATATAAAAAAGCGCCGAAATTGTATACAGAAAGTACAAAATTAAAATGTTCTTAAGGAAAACGGAGCAATTTGTGAAAAAGGACATTTGAGCCAGCGCATGACAAAACCTACAATAAGATATGTGCGCCCATCGAACACTCAGATCAGCCTGCGCATCCATATAGTCTAACCAGAGACTTCTGTTTCTGTATGAAGGAGAGTTGGGCCCGTAGCTATCCTTAGAGCGCACAACGAAGACTCTGATCAGACTGCGCGGATGTGCAGGCTGATCTGAGTCTTCGTTGGGCGCACACGTCTTATTGTAGGTTTTCTCGTGCGCTGGCTCATTTTAAAATAAGCACAATTCTTGTTAAATCAAAGCGCCAAAGGCACTGATATGACAAATTCTGAGAAAATCATGATATTCTTTACTTACATAAAAATAGAAGTGAGGGCAATGATCAGGAGTCGATACAGTTAACCCACAGCTCCCAGCAGTGACACCAAAGGGAAAGAAAAACAAACATGAAATAACTAAACCCTATTGGAAACATCTATAGCGGAAAGCCATGAAGACAGTTACTTTCCCAC
The DNA here is from genome assembly GCA_963580285.1 of Lucinisca nassula. NCBI lineage: Eukaryota > Metazoa > Mollusca > Bivalvia > Lucinida > Lucinidae > Lucinisca > Lucinisca nassula. The sequence goes on along the minus strand of OY757022.1, from coordinate 4,212,329 downwards.
AAAATGGCCAACTGGCTATTCAAAACAAAACAACACAAACAAAACACACACTCAAAGACAAAGAACAACAAAAATAAATCGCGACAGAAGAACCGCCTGGGAACTGTCAGATAAACGAATTCCAAGTGTGTGTGTGTGAGAGAGAGAGGGGGGGGGCATAAATCGATTTTACACAGCTGCAATCCCCGCCCCCACCTCCATCGCGATTTAGACAAATAAATTGTTCAGTCCGCATGAAGGCCTCCGAACTCATTAGTGCAGTATCTCCGAGAACACAAAAATCAAACAACCACATAGATAATACAACGATGAGGACTCGACAGCAAGAAACCACTGAAATGCTGGAGCAAAAGAAAACCAACAGTTAGACTCCGATGGGCCCGACGAGAGACAGATCATCAGGCAACAACCAACATTACAGGCTTTACATTACACCATTACATCAAAGCTTTTCAAATAGGTATTAAAATATAGTAAAAAACATTTCTGCAAAGTTAAAAGTTTTGTGCCGGTCTTTCCAGTTGATAAGTTTCGTTATTCAGAATCTGCATATAAATGTGCACAGTGATAACTGGTTAGACAGTTTCACTGCGGCTGTAAAAAGTCTCCCCGTGCTACATCATAGTGCAGATTATATTTTCTTTTCCTTTGGGATCATTGAGTCCATCCTGGTTACATTGGAAATCGAATACCGCTCAAGCCGGTGCTAGGGGGTGTATGTAGCCTTGCAAACTACATCGCTGTATATGAAGCGACTCAATAAAACCGATGTTCGTTCTTTTATGTGTTTTTTGTTTCCAGCTTTTTATTTGGTTGCCACTGTACTGTCGCAGTTTCTCGCGTCACATTTTAAGCCTTTGAGTAGATCCGATAGCGTAGTGATATCTTAACCCTTTTGATCCTGTAGCCCGGTACAAATATCTATGCCAACAGTGTACATCTTGATGAGATGATTCGTACAGTGCAGTGCTATCTCATTCTGGTCTACAGTTGACGATTATTAACTAGTGACTATATTTACATGTACTAGAATGGACGTGACGTAATTCAGAGATCGGAAACTCTGGGATGAAAGCGTATTTCTTTTTTTTTTTTTTTTCTTATATTTCATCATAGAAAACCTGACTTCACATTTCACGCGATTCATCTACGGAGGCTGATTCATAAAAAGTGATGAGCCTGATCTTCTCTGAAATATAAGGAGAAATCTGAAATCCGTCTGCTTTAAAGCTTTGCTTGATGTTTTGAGTATAAATAACATGCTTGTTCATCTGACAGCATGTGTCGTCTGATCATTCATTTTTTTTTCAAATTAAGTTTATACATGTTGCAAACATACGCGAGGAAATGTTCAGTAAAACTGCGCCTAAAACTAAATATAAGCCGGACTACATTTTGTGCGGACACACATTGATATGGTGTTGAAAGCCGAAACATCTTGAAATCATGTGTGCCAGCATAGAAATGACAGATAGAATCTGTTATTAAAAACGAGCTCTTTGATTTTGTTTTCTATGAATGTAGACTTACGAGTCCGTCCATCTGTTAGTGCGTCCGTTCACAATTTCTTTAAACGACAACTCCTCCTAAATCACTGAACAGATTTTGACCAAACCTGACGGAAATGATCTTTGGGTGGTCCGCTCTTAAAGTTGCTCAAAGAATTACATTCCATGCGGAACAGGACAACATAAGAAAAAACCTTTAAAAGGTATTTTTCTCTGACATCTGATATTTGATACACAGCTTCGTCGAGTGAACCTCAACCAAGATTATTCAAATTATAGGCTTGGGACCAAAACTGGCCCGCGACCTATATGTAAATAAAACTTTTAAAATAATCTTGTCTGAAACTAGAAGGCACAGCCTTTTGATATTTGGTTCACAGCTTCATCTAGTGAACCTATACCAGGATTGTCGGCCCCCGCCCATCGGGGCTTGAAGAAATATATGGGCTGCATGATGCTTCCACGCAGAGCTGAAGCCGATCCACACACGAGTACTGGTTAACCATTTAGAGGATCTAAGCCTGCCCAGGCAAAGCTGGTGTGAGTGTCGGACCGTCCATGCTTATAAACCCTATTCGTTTCATTGGGCGACCGGGCTTGAGATGTCATTTCATCTCAATGTCGGGTAAAAGTCCCACAAAATTGGAAGCACCGTCTCCAAAATGACCTTTCCAGTGTTGACGGGGACGTTAAACCTCAAATCAAACGAAACAAATACCAGGATTGTCCAAATTATAGGCTTAAAGCCAAAACTGGCCCCGCGCCCAGGGGCCGTGGCTTTTGATATTTGACGCTCAGCTTCGTGTAGTTGACTTCTACTAGGATTGTTCAAATTATAACTCAAAAAGTAGGAAAATCAGAATCATGTGAAATTTCAAGAAAATATCTCAAATGGTATCAAAGGGTAATAACTCTAAAAGTAGGAAAACCAGAGTAACGACCATATGTTCTTCACGCGGTCTCCTGGTGCTCTACATATCTCTGAAGTTTTGTGAAAATTCTCAAATGGTATTAGAGTTATGAAGCGGACACGAAACTATGATAGCAATGGCTACTCTCAATGTTCAAAGGATAATAACTCCAAAGCAGGAAAATCAGTTATGATTCAAATGTTCTGAACGTTGTCTCATTGTGCTTTTCATATCTGTGAAGTTTTGTGAAAATTCTCAATTGGTATCAGAGTTATGGAGCGGAAACGAAACCATGATAGACATGGCTATGTTCAATGTTCAAAGGGCAATAACTCCATAAGCAGGAGTTACGGGTTATATGTTCTGCACGTTTATAGAGAAATCTGGGGCTTATGGTATTGTTTTTCTTATTTCTATTCCAAAACATAGGCTGTGGATTCTCGTTAGAAGGTGGTTATAACAAGCACCCACAACCCATGTTTCGGCCCCCGCTCATCGGGGCTCTACGAAATAGATGGCCTGCACGATGCTTCCACGCAGAGGTGAGCTGAAACCGACCGCACACGAGTACGGGTAAACCGCTTAGAGGATCTAAGCCTGCCCAGGTAAAGCGATGCAAGTCGGACCATCCATGCTTATAAACCATGTTGGTTTCATTGGGCGACAGGGCTTGTGATGTCATTTCATCTCAATGTTGGGTAAAAGTCCCACAAAATTGGAAGCAACGTCTCCAAAATGACTTATACAGTGTTGACGGGGACGTTGAACATCAAATCAAATAAAACAAAAAACATGTCTGCAGCAAAAAAAAAAAAAAAAAAAATATTACGAATTTTCATCAGAAAAGTAGACATTTGGGGGATAAAAATACACTTATGACGCACGGGTATGTTATCGTACTCCGTCAAAAAGCGTAACCATCGGGTTTATACGTCCGTGAAATACATCCCCCGCATTATATGGAGAAAAGTGGGGTTTACGGGGTATACTTTTTTATTATTTCTGCTCAAAGAGATAGGTTGTGGATACTCGTTAGCACCCACAACCTATGTTTGCAGTAAAAATAAGAAAAATATTACGGAATTTCACCAGAAAAATAGCCATTTTTGTCGCGCCTGCTATTAGCATGGCGCGATATAGGCGCCCGGTTTTCCGTCCGTTCGTCCGTTTGTCCGTTTGTCCGTCCGTTTGTCAAGGCGTCAACATTTGCGACCACCCTAGCGTTCACCCTGAGGTTCAAGTTTATTTCTCAAGAACTATAAGAGCTTCATTAATGATACTTGGTACAAACTTGTATCTGGGGATGACAACTTACATGCAAGCATCCATATTTGACCTTGACCTACATTTCATGGTTCACTGACTTTGTAAAATATTGCGACCACCCTAGCGTTCACCCTGAGGTTCAAGTTTATTTCTAAAGAACTATAAGAGCTTCATTAATGATACTTGGTACAAACTTGTATCTGGGGATGACAACTTATATGCAAGCATCCATATTTGACCTTGACCTATATTTCATGGTTCACTGACTTTGTAAAATATTGTGACCACCCTAGCGTTCACCCTAATGTTCAAGTTTATTTCTCAAGAACTATAGGAGCTACATTAATGATACTTGGCACAAGCTTGCATTTAAGAATGGAAACTTTTGTGCAAGCATCTATGTTTGACCTTGACCTACATATCATGGTTGGGAGACTTTGCGCCCCCACAGGCGCGACATAGCCTTCGGCGGAATTCTTGTTTATGTGAAACAATGCATAATGTCGCACGGGTATGTAATCGCAGTGGCGTCAAAAAGCGTAACGGACGCATGGAAAAATTAACTTGGGACTCAACATCACGAAAACACGCCTATATAATGTTGACCCCCTTTAACCCCACTTCTATACAGTAAAACTGGGGTTTACAGGGGTAAACCTTATTTGTGCTCCAAAATATAGATTGTGGGTACCCGTTAGAACCGCCTCGATGAGGCGGTTCTAACGAGTACCCGCAATCTATATTTTGAGCAGAAATAAGAAAAATATTAATTTTTTTCATCTCCAAACTTTCGTTTTTTTTTTTTTTGTTTTTTTTTTTGGCGGTAAAGTGTACAGTGTATTTATATAGGCGTGTTTTCGTAATAAGAGCGAGTTAGAGTGATAAGGGTTCATACAGTATTAAATTTAAAATACGAGTTGAGGAAAAGGATAAAATGCGAGGCTTTGCATGCGAGGCTTTGCCGAGCATTTTATGCCTGTAAAGGAGATAAAATGCTAGTCTTTGCGGAGAATTTTATGCCTTTTCCTCTACGAGCTGAATGAATTCAATAATACATGAGCACAAATACAATCCTCTGTATATAATATGAAATTTAAAACGCATTTTATTCACGAGTTTTTATTTGAAAAAGTTGTCAATATTTCCTCATCAGTAAACGCGACGTCGATAAGGACGTCGTACGTGTAATTTGCATATTTCATCAACCAATGGCGTTATTACATTCCCAGACTCAGTGTCATATGGTAAATTGAATTTTACAGTAGTAACATTACAATTTTAAGCATTTAGACCTCCTTATGCCTAAAAAATCTCATTTTGGGGGGAAGGGGGTTTCGTTTTACGACCCTTAAGTTTAAGATTTTTAACGTACTTGCAGAAGCCTCCGTGGTGCAGTGGTTACGCTACTCGCCTTGTAAACCAGGGATCGCAGGATCGATCCCGGGCTTCTCAGACTTTCGGATGAGTCTTTAAACCGAGGTCCCGTCCCCGTATGACCTTAGCTGTTGGTGGGACGTAAAACTAAAACTCACTCACTCACTCCACAACTCCAAAATGGCTACTTTCGTGATGAAAATCAGTGATATTTTTCTTATTTATACTGCAAACATGACCCTGACCAATGAGGCGGTTCTAACGAGTACCCACAACCTATGTCTTGGAGCAGAAGTAAGAATAATAATGTATACCCCGGTAAACCCCAGTTTACTCTCTATAAAGTGGGGTTTAGGGAGGTGTCCATTTCACGGACTTGTTCATGTGACGCTTGCGAGTTTATCGTTAATCAGAGGTGGGCGAAAACTGGAGTACCGGGAGAACAAAACACTTGATTTACCTCCCCTAGTTAGTCATCACATCAATTAGGCAGCCAACCTTGAGCTGAGAGAGGTAGCTAGTATGATTGCGCATGCTTACATAGCAAGGGTTTTATAACATGGTGTCAGAAGAAAACGCAAACTCACTTCAACGTTTTAGCACCGGGCTTTTTATTTTAACCCTTATCTTGCTGTTCACGACAACCCCTATCATTGCAAACAGTGTAGATCCAGATCAGATGGCTTCTGAAGAAGCCATCTGATCAGGAGCTACATTGTTTGGCATTCAGTTTATGAATTCGTAGCAATAAATTACATCAAGTAATTTGATTGGTTGATAGAGAGAAATGGGTGTGGGTTAAATGAATATTCAGCAAGGTAAGGGTTAATAATTGAACACACAATCATCTTTTAGGAACAAAAGCAAGCCGTCTGTAAAACTTTTCATTGTTGATATGTACTCTGTCTCTAGTCTTATTAAACAACCATTCTTCCATGCAAGAGAACGCCACTGGATCGTACTCTATATCAAATTTGTTAGCTATCAGTTGTGGCTGAGATTTTAGTTTAGGCAGATCTTCAACACTGAACACGCAGACATTGTGGATGTAACGTTTGGCGATACATCTGTCTTTGGTCTTCTCCGAGTTCCAGCCTATGTACCTCGTTATAAAGGGCTTTTTGTCTGGGTGACCTGAAAAACATCGTTTATAATTCCATTAATATTTACTATTAATATACATACTTATTTCCGGGCCCCGCCCATCGGGGCTTGAAGAAATAGATGGGCTGCATGCAGAGCTGAAACAAACCGCACACGAGTACTGGTAAACCGCTTAGAGGATCTAAACCTGCCCAGGCAAAGCGGTGCGAGTCGAACCGTCCATGCTTATAAACCCTATTGGTTTCATTGGGCGACAGGGCTGGTGATGTCATTTCATCTCAATTTCGGGTAAAAGTCCCACACAATTGGAAGCAGCGTCTCCAAAATGACCTATAAAGTGTTGATGGGGAAGTTAATTTAATCTAAACCTCAAATCAAACAAACAAAACATTACGAAAACACGCCTATACAAATAGATTGTCAATTTCTTGGCAAAAGAATAGAAATTTTAAGATGAAAAAATGCGATATTTTTCTTATTTCTGTTCAAAACATAGATTGATGGTACTCGATAGAACCGCCTCGACAAGGCGGTTCTATCGAATACCCACAATCTATGTTTTTGAGCAGCAATAAGAAAAATTGATAATTTTCTTATTTCTGCTCAAAACATAGATTGAGGGGACTCGATAGAACGCCTAGACGAGGCGGTTCTATCGAGTACCGACAATCTATGTTTATGAGCAGAAATAAGAAAAATAATGTAATCCCCCTTAAGCCCCAGTTTTACTATATAAAAGGAGGGTTGGAGGGGGTCAAAATTATATAGGCGTGTTTCCGTGATGCTCATTTTATTTCATTTGTACGAATTACATCACGAAAACACGCCTATATAATCTTGACCCCCTTGAACCCCACTTTTATATAGTAAAACTGGGGTTTACGGGGGTATACCTTATTTTTTCTTATTTCTGCTCTAAAATAGAGATTGTGAGTACTCGTTAGAACTGCCTCGATGAGGCGGTTCTAACGAGTGCCCACAATCTATATTTTGAGCAGAAATAAGAAAAATATCACATTTTGTCTTCCTAAAATTTTCATTTTTTTCGGCGATAAAGGTGGCAATGTATTTGTATAGGCGTGTTTGCGTAATGTATCTTTTTTTTCTATTTGAGAGTAGAAATCACCACAATTACAAGAAAACAATAACAAGCTTAGTCACAACATTACATCCATTAATAAGCTTGTTTGCAATCGAAATCCTGACATCATTAATTCTTGTGGCTCGATTATCTTTCAAGGTATAGGCTCGGAAATGGTCCTGAAATTTGACGAATTCACAACGAAAACACGCCTATATAGTTTGGGCCCGCTTGAACCCCACTTTTACATGTATATATTGAAACTAGGGTTTGCAGAGGTGAAACTTATTTTTCATATTTCTGCTCTAAAATATAGATGGTGGGTACTCGTTAGAACCGCCTCAATGAGGCGGTTCTAACGAGTACCCAAAATCTGTATTTTGAGCAGAAATAAGAAAAATATCACTTTTTTTTTCATCTTAAAATTTTCATTTTTTCGGCGATAAAGGTTACAATGTATTTGAAGGTGTTTTTGTAATGTCGTCTTAAAACAAATATTCCGGACAGATGCAGCTTTTTTTCACAATTTGCCAAGCGTCCCAAACATAGGCAGTTGGCAAAGAGTGAGGATTTGTTTGTTTGTTTGATTTGATGTTTAACGTCCCCGTCAACACTGTAAAGGTCATTTTGGAGACGTTGCTTCCATTTTTACCCGACATTGAGATGAAATGACATCTCAAGCCCTGCCGCCAAATGAAACCAACAGGGTTTATAAGCATGGACGGGCCGACTCGCACCCCTTTGCCTGGACAGGCTTAGATCCTCTAAGCGGTTTACCAGTACTCGTGTGCGGGTCGGTTTCAGCTCTGCGTGGAAGTACCATGCAACCCTTATATTTCTTCAAGCCCCGATGGGCGCGGGCCGACAAACAGTGAGGGCTCTGATCAGATGCCACGCGCCACAGAATGTTGCGTGTTGATCATGGACTTCATTGTATTAAAGCGAAGACGTATAAACCATACATGCCCTTGCCTGAAGTAACGAAGTGGATGTGAAACATGCCAAAATCAAAGCACTGAGAGTACTGGTGGGTCGACTTTGTCTCTGATTGTCGGTTGGGAAAATATGGACTGAGACTTAACTGTTTCGTTTAATCCTTAAATTTCATATTTTTAATAAACAGTGTAGGCCCTGATCAGACGCCGCGTTCTGCGGCGTCTGATCTGGGTCTACATTGTTTGCAAAACCCAATCCATTATATTAGACCAGGGTACTCCGGTTTTCACCCACCTCTGATTAACGATCGGCTCGATATGAGTGAAAAAATCTTGAAAGGGCCGTTATAGATAACAATTTTGCGCATATTGATAAGAATGGCCTCCCATAATAACGCGGTTAACTTCGCCTAGTTTTCCGACAAGTCAGTGATAGTCACGTGGCCTTCTGAACTAAAGAACTTACTGCGCTTTATAACTTTGAGTCGATTGTTTATCAATCGACCCAAACAATCGACCCAATGTTATAAAAAACAAGCGCGACACCCCATACATTGTTACTGGACGTCTCCACAGCTGTTGGGTGGAGGAAGATCTAATTATGTACAAATATACCCTTATCTTTCTCAACACCACAACCTCTCACTCAGCAAACAATGTAGATCCAGATCAAATGCCTCTGATCAGGATCTACACTGTTTCTCATATAGTTTATGATAATGTTTCGCATACAGTTTGTTAGAAGCCTCCGTGGTGCAGTGGTTATGCTATGCGCCTTGTAAACCAGGGGTCGCAGGATCGATCCCCGGCTTCTTCAGACTTTCGGATGAGTCTTTAAACCGGGGTACCGTTTTCGTATGACCTTAGCTGTTGGTGAGACGTACAACTCAAACACTCACTCACTCATACAGTTTGTGAACTAAATGAATTCATTGTATCAAGTAATCTGATTGGTTCAATGTCAGAAACGGGAGTAGCATAATTAATTATCATCACGAAAACACGCCTATATAATTCTGACCCGCTTGAAACCCACTTTTATACAGAAAACCTGGGGTTTACAGGGTACACATTATTTTTGCTTATTTCTACTCAGAAACATAGATTGTCGGTACTCGTTAGAACCGCCTCGCCGAGGCGGTTCTAGATGGTACCACAATATACATGTACATTTTGAGCAGAAATAAGAACAAGAGGACCAAGCTGGTCCTGTATCGCTCACCTGAGCTAACAGATTCAAAGTTTCAGGAAGTGACAACCTTTACTGAAGGATTTAGTTTATACTAATTTATTTTAGTTCGATTGCGATGAAAGCTGTAAGCTTATTGAATCGCTCTCGAACACTCATTCCGGGTGTTTTCACGCGCGCGAGAGAGAGAGGCAGTGGCTTTTACACCACTGCTACCCATTTACACCTGGGTGGAGTGGGACAGTGTCATTACGTGTCTTGCCCAAGGACACACCTCGATACCGGTGGCGGATTCGAACGCACAACCTCTCGATCATGAGTCGAACGCGCTAACCACTGCGCTATCGAGGCTGACTACTGAAGGATTTATGGGAGGACATGGTGATGACAGGATAAACATTTTCTGCAAATCAAGTAGAAAGTAACTGTATGATAAATTGGCTGACCTCAACGGTTTTCAAACTCATTCAAGTTTTAATTCCTGACTTGCTAAGAAGATCCGATATAAACTGAAGGGGCTATGGTGATGACAAGTTCAAAAATACGCAATTAACTGCTGCAATCAAAGGGATGTTACTCTGTGACAAATAGGCAAATCTCACGAGTTTTCTAACTCCTCCGAGCTTTTCTGCCTGACTTACTTGTTTGTAACTTTCATGAAGATCCGATCAAACCTGAAGGGGCAGCAGTGATGACAACGTCGAAATGCTGCCCCTTCAGGATGAAGGCACGTAACTCTATGATAACTGTGCCGACTTGGCCGGTATTCGAACTCATCCGACGTTTTATTCCCAGCCACCTTACATATAAGTTTCAGAAAGATCCAATCAAAACTGATGGGGCTACGGTGATGACAAGGTCAAAATTTGGCATTTTCAGCAATCAAAGGGATGTTGCTCTATGATAAATGGGCCGATTTGGGTGGTATTCGAACTCATCCGAGGCTTTATCCCGAGCCACCTTACATATAAGTTTCAGAAAAATCCGCTCAAAACTGAAGGGGCTAAGGTGATAACAAGGTCAAAAATCAACATTTTTAGCCATCAAAGGGACATAACTGTATGATAAATGGGCCGACTTGGCCGGTTTTCAAACTCATCCGAGATTTTATCCCCAGCCACCTTACATATAAGTTTCAGAAAGATCCGATCAAAACTGAAGGGGCTACGGTGATGACAAGGTCAAAAATCAACAATTTAAGCAATCAAAGGACGTAACTCTGTGATAAATGGGCCAACTTGGCCTGTATTCAAACTCATCCGAGGTTTTATCCACTGCCACCTTACATATAAGTTTTAGAAAGATCCGATCAAAACTGAAGGGGCTACGGTGATGACAAGGTCAAAAATCGGCATTTTCTACAGTGATGACAAGGTCAAAAATTGACATTTTAAGCAATCAAAGGGACGTAACTCTATGATAAATTGGTCAACTTGGCCGGAATTCAAACTCATCTGAGGTTTTATCCCCAGCCACCTTACATATCAGTTTCAGAAAGATCCGATCAAAACTGGAGGGGTTACGGTGATGACAATGTCAAAAATCATCATTTTCAGCCATCAAAGGGACAAAACTCTACCATAAATGGGGCGACTTGGCCGGTTTTCGAACTCATCCGAGGTTTTATCCACTGCCACCTCACATAAGTTTCAGAAAGAACCGATCAAAACTGAAGGGGCTACGGTGATGACAAGGTCAAAAATCGACATTTTCAACAATCAAAGGGATGTAACTCTATGATAAATCGGCCGACTTGGCCGGTTTTTGAACTCATCCGAGATTTTATCCCCAGCCACCTCAAACATAAGTTTCAGAAAGATCTGAATAGAACTGAAGGGACTACATTGATGACAAGGTAAAAATTCAGCATTTTCAGGAATCAAATGGACTTAACTCTACGATACATGGACCGACTTGGTCAGTATTCGAATTCATCCGAGGTTTTATCCCCAGCCACCTTACGTTTAAGTTTCTGAAAAATCCGATCAAAACTGATAGGGCTACGGTGATGACAAGGTCAAAAATTGGCATTTTCAGCCATCAAAGGGACGTTACTCTATGATAAATGGGCCGACTTGGCTGGATTTCGAACTCATCCGAGGTTTTATCCCCAGCGACGTTACATATAATAAAAATCAAAAATGAGTTCCTTTAAGAGCAATGAAAACATTCATAAGAAAGAAGATGGGTCATACTACGTAGTTTCGGCTAATAAAGCCTCATCAGTGACCCTGTAATGATACGGCAAAGAAAGCCAGAGGAAACATACTGCAATTTTGCGAATTTCGAATAGGCAGTCGATTCAAAGACTGATATAAATCAAAATGGGGTCCAAATGATTAAAAACCTGTCTAGAACATGAGTCTAAACCAATAATTTATTTCTGATTTCTCAGAATATTCACGCTGATCTCAAAGGACCAAAAGTAAAATATAAACTGCACTATGGTTGATGTACGGGGAGACGTTTTACGGCCGCCACACGGCACAACACCAGCTGCAGTGAAGGCAAATAAAAATAAAAAATGAGTTCAGAAATATCGGATCAAAACAGAAGGGGCTACGGTGATGACAAGTTCAAAAATCGGCATTTTCAGCAATCAAAGGGACGTAACTCTATACTAAATGGGCCAACTTGGCCGGTTTTCGAACGCATCCGAGATTTCATCCCCAGCCACCTTACATATAAGTTTCAGAAAGATCCGATCTGAAGGCGCTACGGTGATGACAAGCATTTTCCAATTGTAAGTCTATGGGACCTTGTGGTTGCCATTGCAACCAAAGTTTCCGTGCGATTTCAAAAAAAAAAGGTTTATGTTATCAATGCCCCACCAGAGGCATGTTACAGATGAGAAATGATTGAGATCAGCCTGCAGGCTGCAGAGATATAGCTGCTCAAAAGTGGTGACGGACGGACGACGGAGGACCCACTATACTATAAGCTCCCCTGGAGCCTTCGGCCCAGGTGAGCTAAAAATATCACAATTTTCATCAGAAAATTTTCAGTTTTTGGTGGTTAAATTTCCAATATATTTAAATAGGCATTTTTTCGTAATGTCAGAGGCATAAGGGTAAAGTCAGTATATGGTTAGACAGCACTAAAAACCTTAGGCCTTTTGCGTCCAGTTCAACCCTTATCCCACTGAATAAATTAATTAGGCCACATCCATTTCTGGCTATCAAATGATTTGATACCATGTATTTGTTCAATTCACAAACTGCATGACAAAGAGTGTAGATCCTGATCAGCTCCCTGCAGGCACAAAACGTTGACTCAACGTTGAACTAACGTTGAAACAACGTTTTCAACGTTGTTTCAACGTTAGTTCAACGTTGAGTGCCTGCTGGGCTGGCATTATCTGGTTTTTGATCTACACTGTTTGCAAAGATTAGGGTTATTTTGTTCAGCGGGATAAGATGTAAGTTTATTGGTCAATGGAAGTCACTTGGACATCGGCAGAATAAGAGCTTACACTTCACATAACCTTGGTCGATTCACAAACAAGGGGGGGATTTCGTAAACTAAAAACATGGTTTAACATGTTTATGTTTCATTGCATTGCGGTTAAACGGCCACCTAAACAATATTAAGGCCATTTTGGAGACGTTGCTTCCAATTTTGTGGGACTTTTATTCGACATTCAGATGACATGACTTCTCAAGTCCTGCCGCCCAATGAAACCTTAAGGTATATATGTATTGGTCCCGCCCATCGGGGCTTGGAGAAATAGATCAGGCTGCATGGTGCTTCCAGACAGAGCTGAACCAGGCTGCAAATGACACTGGTAAACCGCTTAGAAGGTCAAAGCTATTTTTCCTAAGATAATCAACCCAAAGTTGCAAATAAACCAGGGACCAGTTGTTCAAAACTAATGACGTCGACACTTAACGGGTCGTTGAAACTTTGATCATTTACATGTAACATGCTAATATATGTGCTGCAAAAATGTGAGTTTTTCAGCAAAAATACCAAAATTGAAGATATTGTACTTGATAGAACAGTTCACAATTTGACCACTAACGAGCTTGTTAAGCTATTGATGCTTTGAACAACTGGGCCCAGATGTTTTCCTGCTACTGTCCAAGTGATTTTCCGTGACTGACCAATAAACTTATAACGCACGCGAATTTGGCCAAAGGTTTTGTATGTTTTAAGCCGTTTTCTTCCCGGAGAGGTCCAGTTACAATGAAGCGGATGTCCGGTTCAGTTTGTTTATTGCGTAATTTTCATCAATTGGCGTACTTATAGCAAACAGTGAAGATCTTGATCAGATGGCACATTTCGCGGCGACGCATTTCGCGGCTTTTCACTGCTAATGTTCCATTTTTTTTATTCTAGGCATAATCGGTTAATTAGCAGTGACCGCAAATACCATAAGTAAGTTACAATATCAGACGAAACAGTCAAACCATTTTGCCAGCCTGCACTCAGAGACCATCGACCTATCAGTACTGTCACGGCTCTGATCTGTGTTTATTTTGCCTCATAGAGGATCTTGGATTATTAAATTTGAGCCAGCGCACGACAAAACCTACAATAAGAAATGTGCGCCCACCGAAGACCCAGATCAGCCTGCGCATCCATATAGTCTAAGCAGAGACTTCTCTTGCTGCATGAAGGAGCACTGGGCCCTTAGCTATCCTTTGAGCGCAAGCGAAGACTCTGATCAGACTGCGCGGATGCACAGGCTGATATGAGTCTTCGCTGGGTGCACATGTCTTATGTAGGTTTAGTCGTGCGCTGGCTCATTTATTAAACTCATTAAGGAAAAGGATAAAATCCGAGGCTTTGTCGAGCATTTTATCCCTTTTGCTCCACGGGTTTAATAGATTTTGCAAGATTCTGTTTATCATATGACTGTGACATACGCATTTTATTCACGATTTTGTTAGCTCACCGTCACGTAGTGACGAGGTGAGCTTTTGGGATCACTTTTTGTCCGTCGTCCGTCGTGCGTGCGTGCGTCCGTGTGTAAACAATTTCTTTAAACGACATCTCCTCCTAAACCACTGATCGGATTTTGACCAAACTTCACAGAAATGATCCTTAGGTGGTCCCCTTTCAAAGTTGTTCAAATGGTTCCGGTCCGTTGCACATCTAGGTCACAGGAGCCAAAAACAGATTTTTTTCACCAAAAACTTAAAAAATCTTCTTCTCTGAAACCACAAGGCCCAGGTCTTTGATATTTGGTATGAAGCTTCATCTAGTGGACCCCTACCAAGATTGTTCAAATTATAGTGCTGGGGCCAAAAATGCCCCCGCCCTAGGGCCCTTTGGTTTTACATAGGCTTATATAGGGAAAATCTTTAAAAATCTTCTTCTCTGAAACCACAAGGCCCAGGTCTTTGATATTTGGTATGAAGCTTCATCTAGTGGACCCCTACCAAGATTGTTCAAATTATAGTGCTGGGGCCAAAAATGCCCCCGCCCCGGGGCCCTTTGGTTTTACATAGGCTTATATAGGGAAAATCTTTAAAAATCTTCTTCTCTGAAACCACAAGGCCCAGGACTTTGATATTTGGTATGAAGCTTCATCTAGTGGACCCCTACCAAGATTGTTCAAATTTTAGTGCTGGGACAAAAAATGCCCCCGCCACGGGGCCCTTTGGTTTTACATTGGCTTATATAGGGAAAATCTTTAAAAATCTTCTTCTCTGAAACCACAATGCCCAGGTCTTTGATATTTGGTATGAAGCTTCATCTAGTAGACCCCTACCAAGATTGTTCAAATTATAGTGCTGGGGCCAAAAATGCCCCCGCCCCGGGGCCCTTTGGTTTTACATAGACTTATATAGGGAAAATCTTTAAACATCTTCTTCTCTGAAACCACAAGGCCCAGGACTTTGATATTTGGTATGAAGCTTCATCTAGTGGACCCCTACCATGATTGTTCAAATTTTTGTGCTGGGACAAAAAATGCCCCCGCCACGGGGCCCTTTGGTTTTACATTGGCTTATATAAGGAGAAACTTTAAAAATCTTCTCCTCTGAAACCACAAGGCCCATGTCTTTGATATTTGGTATGAAGCTTCATCTAGTGGACCCCTACCAAGATTGTTCAAATGATAGTGCTGGGGCCAAAAATGCCCCTTCCCCGGGGCCCTTTGGTTTGACATAGGCTTATATAGGGAAAATCTTTAAAATTCTTCTTCTCTGAAACCACAAGGCCCAGGACTTTGATATTTGGTATGAAGCTTCATCTAGTGGACCCCTACCAAGATTGTTCAAATTATAGTGCTGGGGCCAAAAATGCCCCCTCCCCGGGGCCCTTTGGTTTTACATAGGCTTATATAGGGAAAATCTTTAAAAAAGTTCTTCTCTGAAACCACAAGGCCCAGGACTTTGATATTTGGTGTGAAGCTTCATCTAGTGGACCCCTACCAAGATTGTTCAAATTTTAGTGCTGGGACAAAAAATGCCCCCGCCACGGGGCCCTTTGGTTTTACATAGGCTTATATAGGGAAAATCTTTAAAAATCTTCTTCTCTGAAACCACAAGGCTCAGGTCTTTGATATTTGGTATGAAGCTTCATCTAGTGGACCCTTACCAAGATTGTTCAAATGATAGTGCTGGGGCCAAAAATGCCCCCGCCCCGGGGCCCTTTGGTTTTACATAGGCTTATATAGGGAAAATCTTTAAAAAATCTTCTTCTCTGAAACCACAAGGCCCAGGACTTTGATATTTGGTATGAAGCTTCATCTAGTGGACCCATACCAAGATTGTTCAAATTATAGTGCTGGGACAAAAATGCCCCCGCCACGGGGCACTTTGGTTTTACATTGGCTTATATAGGGAAAATCTTGGTATGAAGCTTCACCTTTAAGACCTCCCTCAACATTATGCACATTAAAGCCCTGGGGCCAATAATGGCCCTCTCTGGGGCCCACTTGTTACACTATGGATCAGGTGAGCGATCCAGGGCCATCATGGCCCTCTTGTTTTACAAAAATGAGAATATTCCGCCATTAGTAAACGCGACCTCGTTAAGAACGTCGTTACATTACGGAACGTATTTGCATATTTAATCCACTAGTTGATTACCGAATTGAATACTTGGAGGTTATTGTATGGTCAAGGTGTGCCTCTAAGCCATATTGGCACCGGTTTGTCATATTGGACCGAGGGCCAATATGACTTACCGGTGCCAATATGACTTACAAGCACACCTTGACCAAATCATAACGTTTCTATCGTCTGATTAGACTGCATAGGAAAATCACGTTCGAATCAGTGAAATAAATGTTAACTTTGTGAGCAATAATACAAGGTAAAGAAAGAATGAAGCTGTTTGCGAAAACTATTACTTGTACAAGCACATGGAGTTGTTTCCCTTAGATGCTACCTACAACGCCCGCCATGCTTGCATATTTGAAGCTATTTAAAAGCCTTTTCGGGCTTCTTTTACTTACAAATCATGTAAATTATCCAGAAAATGATCATTGAAAACAAAATTACCGAAACTTTTACAACACAACCTGAAAAAGGCAGAATGTAGTAGAAAAGATAACACAAGTGGCTTTGTTTCGGAAGTAGAATACTCTAGCCTACTCCCGAAAAGTGGGACAAATTCAATGAAAGAAAAAACTCCCTTTCCCCAACAGAGACTTCTTTCTCGGGATTTTACAGCTGTTCATTAGTGAAGGGATCTGCATGCATAACCTTGTTGTCAAGACCTTGTTGCTTCAGAGATTTCCCTTTGACATGAGGATATTAATTTTTTTCCTGCGGACCGCAACAGTACCTCCCTGCTGTGCTTGGAGGCGTGTGTGTGTGTGAATTCGGGATTGACGTCGCTTTCAACAGTTTTTCAGTCATATCACGACGGTGTCTGGTTGCGACAGGGAGCTCAATGCTCACTTTTATAGTGCTGCCTCACTGAAGTATCATGTCCCAGACACATTACATGATACCGCACCCAGTCACATTATCCTGACACTGGGTCGACCAGTCCTAGCTCTACACCGTAAATCTGAGTGCCAAGCGAGGAGCAGCTAGTACCATTTTTAACGACTTTGGTATGTCGCGGCCCGGGATCGAACCCGTGACCTCCCGTTCCCCGGAGCGGACACTCTACCAACTGAGCATCGTAGGCCTACTTTAAGATGTCTCTCTTATACTGAATACTTTAGACGAGTCGGATACCTATGCAGGATTGCCTGGAGTCAGATTCGTATTCCTTAATTGTCATTCTTTTCTTGACACTCAGTAAGAATCGGGCCAGGAAACTTTTCCACTCGGGTCTCCTCCCAAACGCTTTCCAACCACGGATGAAGTTTTTTCAAGCCGGAGTTCCTTTTCATTTTTCATGCTTTCCACGAATTCATAGGTTTCAGAATAAGGCATTTCTCTAAATCTACTGCTACTACTCTTGTCTATCGTTCTGTTGAGGTCCTAAAGCCGGTTTGACAGGGTTTCGAGTGTCTTTTCAATGGCCTTTTAAAGCTTGTGGAACACGAGCTAATCATTCTATATCTCTAGTAACAGAGTGAAGCGGTGCCAGTTCTTAAAGACAGTGCCAAAAAAAACATATTAAATGGATTTTGGCACAGTCACGTGACTCTGAGGCACAGTCACGTGACTGTGCCATCAAAATAGCGAAAAATCAGTCAGTATTAAACGATTTTAATGTGATTATCCTATGTATTCTATAGAAAGTATGTACATGGCGTTATTACATTCTCAGAGGCAACGTTATATGATCGGTGATGAAAGAAGAAACAATAAACGTGGAGAGTCCAAGAAAACCTGGTTTTCCTTACAAAGTATCATGATATTATTTCTGATGGTTACCAAGTTACAGGCCAGAAATGAATTACATCTGAGGATCAGGGGAGATAATTAGAAAATGAAGAAAAACATACTTTCTTGCACGAGGCACTCGGAAATGACATGCTCTATAATCCTACCAAGTATCATTAAAATATTTCATAAGATTCAGGATTTATGCTCCGGAAACGAACATGAAGTAGAAAAAAATATGGATCAGGGGAAATAATTCGAAAACGAAGACAAGCAGAGTTATCGTTCTTGTACGCCACACTCCGCACTGACATGTTCTGTAATCCTATCAGCATCATTAAACTATTTCAAACGGTTGCGGAGTTATGCTCCGGAAACGAAAATGAAGTAAAAATATGCATCAGGGGAGATGATTCGAAAGGGAAGATAAACGGAGTTGTCATTCTTGCAAGTGACACTCTGCACTGAATTGATTTATAATCCTAACAAGTATCGTTAAAATATTCCAAACGGTTGCATAGTTGTGCTTCGGAAGCGAAATATTGAATGATATAGATCAGTGGAGATAATTCGAAAAGGAAGAAAAGCAGATTTGTCATTCGTGCACGCCACACTCCGCACTGATCTGTTCTATAATCATACCAAGAGTCATTATTTATTGCAAACGGTTGCGGAGTTATCCTTCGGAAACGAAAACGAAGTAAAAGTATGCATCAGAGGACATAACTGTAAAAGCCAGACAAGTGTAGTTGTCATTCTTGCACGGGTTATTCATCCTACCAAGTATCATTATATATTGCAAACGGTTGCGGAGTTATTCTGCGGAAATGATAATGAAGTAAGAAATATAGATCAGGGGAGATAATTCGTAAAGGAAGACAGGCCACAGAGTTGTCATTCTTGCAAGTGACACTCTGCACTGAATTGTTCTATAATCGGGCCTTACAAGTATCGTTAAAATATTTCAAACGGTTGCATAGTTGTGCTTCGGAAGTGACATGTTGAATACTATAGATCAGAGGAGATAATTCGAAAGGGAAGATAAGCGGAGTTGTCATTCTTGCAAGTGACACTCTGCACTGAATTGATTTATTATCCTAACAAGTATCGTTAAAATATTTCAAACGGTTGCATAGTTGTGCTTCGGAAGCGAAATATTGAATAATATAGATCAGTAGAGATAATTCGAAAAGGAAGACATGCGGAGTTGTCATTCGTGCACGCAAGACTCCGCACTGACCTGTTCTATAATCTAGAGCAAGTATCATTAAAAGATTTTCAAACAGTTACGGCGTTATAGTCCGGAAAAGAAAAAAAAGTAAAAAAAGGAATCGTGCCGGTTAATTCGAATAGGTGGACAAGCAGAATTGTCATTTTTAATGACAGATTCTATCTGTCATCTCTAGCTATCCTGCGTGTTGTAAAATAGTTCCGGCTTTCTTACGACTTTCTTCCGGCTTTGACCGCCAAAGAAATATGAGTCCGCACAAAAATGTAGTCCGGTTAGGCGCAGTTATCAAAATTGTACATCCTATAATTGCAATACAAACTTTTGAAGCAGACGACTTGACGATTTTATCTCACCTTTCAGAGAATACATTCAGCACTTCATATGAATCAGCTGCATCATGCGAGACTGTATACCTAGATCAATGCGGCATCTGCTTATACGTCTGCTCAGGTTTTACACTGTTTTCTAACAGTGCTGTCAATATTTAATCCTTAAAGACCAGCCGGTAAGCTACAGACCAGAATATTAATGGGTTTTCCGACATTCGAGGTCAAGTCTAGGTCAGTTACAACTAGGTGTATATCAGACTTTGCGAGGAAAGGCTGTCCCTTTCAAGCATGGAATATGGTACAGAGACCTATGCAAACAGTGTAGGTCATGTGATATAATTCTAGGTGCCATATTTAGCAGAATGGACGAGCCCAACTTCAGTGATGGGAGAGTACACTCCAGAAACTCAAGGCAGTGAATAAATCGAAGCACTGACAACACTCATGCCGATTGTCTCTAAATGCAGGCTGGTCATGAACCAGGATTTCGACTGATCCGTTTAAACTGAACGGAAGTTGAGTAACTGATGCAAAAATGTATAACAAGATCAGCACCGTGTTCTGTGGCGTTTGATCTTAGTCTACATTGTTTGCCAGATCGAACATTTTTTCAAGTGCAGATTTTACAGATAACACTTACATGTAACCAAGACTGACAAACGACCCGGCTATGTTTGGGTTGATTGTTTGGCATTCGACCCGAAGTTACTAATGAAAAAAGCGATTCAGAGCTAATGTCTACATGACTATCACTGACTTCTCAGAATAACCTTTTTCTTGCAGAAAATAGCCGCAGTTAGATCGGGGTATTCCATAAGACTGAAGAGGGTCATCCTGGAATCATAGGGTGAGCTTGGCAAACAGTGTAGACCAAGTTCGGACACTGCAGAACGTGCTTCTTATCAAAATCTTCACTATTTGTTTGGAATTTCAGAGTTAAATTAAACAGTTTAATCTCAGCCCAGGACTTTTACCCCAACCTACATCCCACCAACACTTTCGGTGCTTTGATTTTGAAACCAAACGATTGCATGATTACAACACGCTTAGGCACCATGCCCTTAAGCTAAAAAGGTTAAATCAATCAACCGTGACGTATGGTTACCAGTCCGGCCACGATCCTGTGTTTTGTATTGTTTGATTTGAGGTTTAATGTCCCCGTCAACACTGTATAGGTCATTTTGGAGATGTTGCTTCCAATTTTGTGGGACTTTTACCCGACACTGAGATGAAATGACATCTCAAGCCCTGCCGCCCAATCAAAATCAATAGGGTTTATATGCATGGACGGTCCGACTCGCACCTCTTGTCTGGGCAGGCTTAGATCCTCTAAGCAGATTACCAGTACTCGTGTGCGGGTCGGTTTCAGCTCTGCGTGGAAGCATCATGCAGCCCATCTATTTCTTTAAACCCCGATGGGCGGGGGCCAACGATCCTGTGTACCACCTTCACACCAGCACTGATAGAAACCATATGTTCAGGATCAAACTTTTGATGTGTGATGTAAGGTCGTGCCTAGAAAAGAATAAATTGTATTTTGTTCTCACAAAGCATCAAGTGAGAACGTATTGCAACATTTTTCATTAATTCCTGGACAGTTAGAGTGAGTGAGTGTTTGATTTTTACGTCCCACCAACAGCTAGGGTCATACGGAGACAATACCTCGGTTTAAAGATACATCCGAAAGTCTGGAGAAGTCCGGGATCGATCCTGCGATCCCTGGTTTACAAGGCGAGTAGCATAACCACTACACCACGGAGGCTTCTAATGGGCAGTTAGAAGCTGGTCGGAAAGCGGATGGCGTTGACTCTGATTTTGGGTGCCACATGTGTATGTGTGTGATCTATTTGTCTGTTGGAGCGACATCTTACTATCAACAGAAGACGCTAGTGGACGTCGGCGTAGCGGAAGACCGACGTCAGTACGTCAAGATCGATTCATCCGACAGACGCATATGGGAAGCAGATTTCCGCCGGCATCTGCTACACTGTACCTGTAGATAAACAAAGGGTTTCAACTACCGACTAATAAGCACTGACACTGTTTGTCGCACTTATGCGATGCACTTTTGAGAGCTAGACGTCCCTGTCGTGCCCAAAATTAAGACGTCGACACAGTACGGAACACTTACGCTGGTGCATGAAATACGTACATGTATATTGGTGTCTTAGCGATTCGCGTGATATGCGTTTCAGTGACACATCGCACTTCAGCGTGAATCACGCCGATTGTCGTTTCGGGATGTTTCGACACATATATCTATAGGTGTAAGGTATGCCGAGGCGACGCGTGCGTAATAGAGCATGACATATCGGATGGAATAAGCGAAATGGTATGTCGAGCTATTGCATGTAGCTAGCGACATTAAGAGCATTCAAGATCCCAGCTAAGACGTGAACTGAACAGCGAGACGTTACATCAATCAAGTGGGTCGGCCTCACGTGGTTCCATTTATTTGTTTACGCTCAGAATCCGGGATATCTAATCCAGCAGGATTACGCGCGGGTTTATAGTGGTGTTCTTACTCAAAAATGTCTTCAAGCCAATGGAATTCATATACTGGACTGCAGACTTTCGGATGAGTCTTTAAACCGAGGTCCCGTCTCCGTATGACGTTAGCTGTTGGTGTGACGTAAAACTAAAACTCACTCACTATACTGGACTGACCAGCCTTTCTCCTCCGATCTCTTTGTGAAAAATAGAGTATCTTTTGTGGGGAGGTATCCACAACCGACCAGATAAAAATGTTACTAATTGCCAGTTGTATTGTTAAAACTTGAATTTTAATGTTTGGTTTTGAAAACGTAAATAGTTTCTTTCCAAAATTTGAAACATCGAATGGCATTTCATGATACCACCGGTGTATAGACATCTGCAAACATATCATACAATGGAATTTGCAGAACTACTTTTCTAAATTTTAAGATTTCTTTTAGAAAGGTTGTCTGTAAGTTTTCACAGTGTTTTGATTTTCTCATAGAATCTGTCATTTCAGTGCCTTTGGCGCTTTGATTGCAGGTGCCATCCCCCACCAACCTGCTCTATAATCACCACAATATTTCAAACCGTTGAGGAGTTATTATCCGGAAATGAAAATGAAGTACAAATATGGATCAGGGGACATACGTCTAAAAGGCAAGCAAGCGGAGTTGTCATTCTTGCACGGGACACTGCGCTGTACTGTTCTATAATCCTACCAAGTATCATTATATGAATATGCAAACGGTTGCGGAGTTATGCTCCGGAAATGCAAATGAAGTACAAAAATATGGATAAGGGGAGATAATTCGAAAAGGAAAACAAGCAGAGTGTCATTCTTGCATGACACTTCTATAACGCTAGCAAATATCATTAAAATATTTCAAACAGTTGCGAGCCGGCCTTGGTAGCTCAGTCGGGTGCGCGTATGACTGATAATCTGGAGTACGCGGGTTCGTCGGCAACATTCTTTCGTGGAGAATGATCATGAAACCTTTTCTATGGTCATTCTCTCCCTTCCGCTGATTCAAGAAGGGCAGTTGTCAGTTTCTGGCGAAAGAATGTGCAATGTATTGGTAAACCGCTTACGTATAAGCCTGTCCATGAAAAGTGTGGACAGGTAAACTGACTCAAAAATGACCTAAATAGTGTTGTCTGGGCTGTTAAACTCCAATACAAACAAATCAAACAGTTGTGGTTATGCTCCGGAAAAGAAAATGAATAAAAAGATTGGGATCATGGTAGTTAATTCGAAACGGAAGACAAGCAGAGTTGTCATTCTTGCACGTGACACTCTGTACTGAATTGTTCAGCACTGACCTGATCCCTAATCCTACCAAGTATCATTAAAATATTTCACACAGTTGCGGAGTTATGTTACGGAAAAGAAAATGAAGTAAAATGTGGATCATGGTAGTTAATTCGAAAAAGCAGACAAGCAGAGTTGTCATTCGTGCACGCGACACTCCGCACTGACCTGTTCTGCGATCCTGCCAAGTATCATTACAATATTTCCAACATTTGCGGGGTTATGATCCGGAAGAGAAAATGCAGTAAAAAACAAGAGGGCCATGATGGCCCTGGATCGCTCACCTGATCCACAGGGTAACAAGTGGGCCCCTGGGAGAGCCATTATTGCCCCCTGGCTATAATTTGAACTATCTTGGTAGTGGTCTAAAAAGTAAAGCTTCATACCAAATATCAAAGACCGGAGCCTTCTGGTTTCGGACAAGAAGATTTTTAAAGGTTTTCCTTATATAAGTCTATATAAATCTTGGAGTCCCAAGGGCAGGCCATTTTTGGCCCCAGAGCTATAATTTGAACAATCTTGGTAGAAATCCAGAAGATGAAGCTTCATACCAAATATCAAAGACCTTGGCCTTCTGCTTTCAGACAAAAAGATTTTCAAATGTTTTCATTGCCTTGACTTCTATTTCCTAGGGCTATAATTTGAACAATTTGACAGAGGTCCACTAGATGAAGCTTCACACCAAATTATGAAATATCAAAGACCTGGGCCTTGCGGTTTCATAGTAGAATATTTTTTTTAAATGTCCCTATATAAGTCAATGTAAAACCAAAGGGCCCCAGGGCGAAGGCATTTTTGGCCCAACAGCTATGACTTGAACCATCTTGGTAGCGGTCCACTATACACCAAATATCAAAGACCCGGGCCATACGGTTTCGGAGAAGAAGATTTTTAAAGATGTTCCCTGTGTAAGCCAATGTTAAACCAAAAGGGCCTGCAGCTGAGGGTATTTTTCGCACCAGGCCTATAATTTGAACAATCTTGATAGAGGTCCACTAGATGAAGCATCATACCAAATATCAAAGAACTGGGCCTTGGGGTTTCAGAGAAGAAGATTTTTAAAAGATTTTCCCTATATAAGCCTATGTAAAACCAAATGGCCCAGGGTGGGAGCATTTTTGGCCCCCGGGCTATAATTTGAACAATCTTGGTACAGGTCCACTAGACGTTGCTCCATACCAAATATCAAAGACCTGGACCTTGTGATTTCAGAGAAGAAGATTTTTAAATAGTTTCCCTATATATGCCTATGAAAAACTAAAGGGCCCCGGGGCAGGTGCATTTTTGGCCCCAGGGCTATTATTTGAACAATCCTGATAGAGGTTCACTAGGTGAAGCTTCTCACCAAATATCAAAGACCTCGGCCTTGCGGTTTCAGAGAAGAAGATTTTTAAAGATTTCCCTATATAAGTCTATGTAAAACCAAAGAGCCCTTTAATTTGCTTGCAATTCTGGTAGGGGATCACCCAAGGAACATTTCTGTGAAATTATTTTGAAATCAGGCCAATTGGCTTGGAGATGTCATTTAAAGGTTTTTCTATTTTTAGCTCTGATGGCCATTTTATTCAGCGGAGCAGGACCATTTTAGAAATTTTGGTAGAGGGTCACCTTAGGAACATTTCTGTGAAATTATTTTGAAATTGGGCCAAAGGGCTAGGAGGAGATGTCGTTTAAAGATTATTTCTATTTTTAGCTCTGGCGACCATTTTGTTCAGCCGAGTGGAACAATTTTAGCAATTTTAGTAGAGGGTCAACTTAGGAATATTTTTGTGAAATTATTTCGAAATCCGGCCAAAGGGCTTGGAAAAGACGTCGTTTAAAGGTGTTTTTCTGTTTTTAGCTCTGGCGGCCATTTTGTTCAGCCGAGCCAAACAATTTTAGCAATTTTGGTAGAGGGTTATCCAAGGAACATGTCTGTGAAATTATTTTGAAATCGGGCTAAAGGGCTGGGAGCAGATGTTGTTTAAATGTTTTTCTATTTTTAGCTCTGGCGGCCATTTTGTTAAGCGGAGCAGAACAATTTTAGCAATTTTGGTAGAGGGTCATCCAAGGAACATTTCTGTGAAATTATTTTGAAATCGGGCCAAAGGGCTAGGAGGAGATGTCGTTTAAAGGTTTTTCTATTTTTAGCTCTGGTGGCCATCTGGTTCAGCGGAGCAGAACCATTTTAGCAATTTTGGTAGAAGGTCATCTAAGGAACATTTCTGTGAAATTATTTTGAAATCGAGCCAAAGGGCTAGGAGGAGATGTCGCTTAAAGGTTTTTCTATTTTTAGCTCAAGGGACCATCTTGATCAGCGGAGCGGAACCATTTTAGCAATTTTGGTCAAGGGTCATCGAAGGAACATTTCTGTGAAATTATTTTTAAATCGAGTCAAAGGGCTAGGAGGAGATGTCGTTTAAAGGTTTTTCTATTTTTAGCTCTGGCGGCCATCTTGTTCAGTGGAGCGGAACCATTTTAGCAATTTTTGTAGAGGGTCATCCAAGGAACATTTCTGTGAAATTATTTTGAAATCGGGCCAAAGGGCTAGGAGGAGATGTCGTTTAAAGGTTTTTTCTATTTTTAGTTCTGGCGGCTATTTTGTTCAACAGAGCGGAACCATTTTAGCAATTTTGGTAGAGGGTCACCAAAGGAACATTTCTGTGAAAGTATTTTGAAATCGGACCAAAGGTCTAGGAGGAGAGGTCTTTTAAGTGAATTGTTGACGCCGCACGACGCACGACGGACGCCGGACAAAAGGCGATCACAATAGCTCACCTTGAGCACTTCGTGCTCAGGTGAGCTAAAAAAGCGATCATGGTATTTAATTCGAAAAGGAAGACAAGCAGAGTTGTCATTCTTGCATGTGACACTCTGCACTGCA
Source organism: Lucinisca nassula (assembly GCA_963580285.1). Lineage (NCBI taxonomy): Eukaryota > Metazoa > Mollusca > Bivalvia > Lucinida > Lucinidae > Lucinisca > Lucinisca nassula. The sequence goes on along the minus strand of OY757022.1, from coordinate 4,186,013 downwards.
CTGTTCAATAATCCTACCAAGCATCTTTAAAATATTGCAACGGTTGCGGAGTTATGCCCCGGAAACGAACATGAAGTAAAATTAGGGATCAGGGGGAAGATCATTCGAAAAGGAAGACAAGCATAGGTGTCAAGTTGCACGCGACATCCCGCACCAACCGGTTCTGTAATCCTGCCAAGTATCATTAAAATATTTTAAACGGTAGCGGAGTTATGCTCCGGAAACGAATTCTTGACGCCCGCCCACATATAACCGTCTGAAAACAGTGAGAAAAAATGTATATGCTAAGTCAATTACCATGATTACGAAATTATCTTTTTTTTTCGTATCAAATGGTAAATAAATGATTGCAGAAACAGGAATAACTTCTCTAGAGGCTGTTTTCGTTTCCAAACATAAACTTTCGTCTCGATAGAGGTTGATTGTTTCATAGACTGGTGGCTTGGGCTGGAGTTTAACGATCCAGTCAACACTATTAAGATTATTTCGGGCCGGTCACTTTACAATAATCACGCTTTTACAGGACATGAGTATACGCATAGCTGATTGAGTGATTGTTTGCGTTTTACGTCCCACCAACAGCTAAGGTCATACGGAGACAGGACCTCGGTTGAAAGACCCATCCGCAAGTCTGGAGAAGCCCAGGATCGATCCTGCGACCCTGGTTTTGAAGGCGAGTAGCGTAACCACTACACCACGGACGAAGGCTTCAATATACGCATAGGTGATTAACTATTATAGTGCACATTCTTTTGCCAGAAAGTGACTACTGTCCTTTTTGAAACAACTGACTGTGGTTCTTCTTGAAACAGTCCGTCTCTAGAGATGAAGTTTCAAAGCGTGGACATCGACAGAACAAAACGCTCAGCGGCAAGATCAAAGCGGACATCGATAGACCAAAACGCTCAGCGGCAGGATCAAAGTGGATATCGACAGAACAAAACGCTCAGAGGCAAGATCAAAGCACTAATAACACTGGTAGGTCGATTGTCTTTGAATTTTGGCTGGAAAATTGTCATGAACGAGGAGTGCATTTTTTCACATCTCCAAAATGGCTACTTTTCTGATGAAAATCCGTGATATCGTTTTTATTTATACCGCAAACAAAGGTTGCAGGGTGCTCGTTAGAACCGCAATATTGAAGCGGTTCTAACAGGTACCCTCGACTTATGTCTTGGAGCAGAAATAAAAAAAAAATAATCTTAACCTACTCAAACCCCACATTTCTCTATATAAAGTGGAGTTTAGGGGTGGGGGATGTGATGATTTAACCCATACTGTAAGCAAACAGTGGAGACCCTGATCAGACGCCGCGTTCTGCGGCGTCTAATCTGGGTCTACACTGATTCCCAAATCCAACACATGATTCCAGTCCAGATTCTATAGATAACCGTCTTACGCAACACGCTGACCTCACAGCGAAAAGAATGACACAGCTATCTCTTATCTGGATTGTGATAGTCACGTGGACTCTAGACGACAAACGCTACTGCGCTTTTTAACTTCGGTCTACTGACAATCGACCCTTAAATGTAATCGATTCCAAGAAATATCTTTTGCGTATAATACCGCGTCTCCGTATGACCTTAGCTGTTGGTTAGACGTGAACTCTCTCACACACACACGCACGCACGCACGCAGGACGTTGCACAATACGAGTGTGATCTCGGTGGCTAAATAATTTTCGCGCCTTTATATATGTTCAAATTGAAGCGTGAAAGGCGAACCTATAAACTGACTGATTTGTCAATCGACCATAGGTTACTAAGCATAAAAGCTCTGCAGTGCTAACAGCCCCCGCCTATTGGGCCTTGAAGAAATATATGGGCTGCATAATGCTTCCACGCAGAGCTGAATCCGACCGCACACGAGTACTGGTAAACTGCTTAGAGGATCTAAGCCTGGCCAGGCAAAGCTGTGCGAGTCGGACCGTCCATGCTTATAAACCCTGTTGGTTTCAAAAATGGGCGACAGGGCTTGAGATGACATTTTATCTCAAGGTCGGGTAAAAGTTCTACAAAATTGGAAGCAATATCTCCAAAATGACCTATATAGTGATGACGGGGACGTTAAAAATCAAATCAATTAATAAAAAATCTGCAGTGCTAAAGTCCGGGTGACTGTCACTGACTTGCCGGAATAACGGCTATTTATATAAAATAGCCGATGTGAGGTTGGAGTGTTGCATAAGAAGGGTATCGTTATCTATAGAATCTGGACTGGAATCATGGGCTGTGCGTGGCAAACAGTGTGTACCTAGATCAGACGCCACAGTTGCGTCGTCTGATCAGGGTCTACATTGTTGAATAATAAGGGTTAAACGAAATGTTAACAGTCTGAGTTTCCGTTCAGGATCATTTTGCCAGCCTACCGTCAGAGACGTCGCGTCTAAGAATGTAATAACGTCATGCAATAAATCCGATAATCCACTAGTGGATTACATATGCAAATTAGTTAGATACGCTCCGTAACGTAACATGTACGGCGTCCTTAACGGAATATTGACATTTTTTGTAAACCAATCGAGAATAGATCTATAATGCGTTTTAAATGTCATATGATAGATAAAATCTTGCATTCGTGCTCATGTATTATTAAATTTATTAAACTCGTAGAGGAAAAAGGATAAAATGCTCGGCACAGCCTCACCATTTATCCTTTTTCCTCAACTCGTTGAATAAATTCAAGAATACATGAACACTCATGTAAGATTCTCTTTGTAATAAATTCAATAATCCACTGGTGGACAAAATATGAAAATTAGTTAGATTCGCTCGGTAACGTTAAATGTACGACGTCCTGAACGACGTCGCGTTTACTCATGGCGGAATGTTGACATTTTTGTACACTAATCGTGAATAAAATGCGTTTTAAAAGTCTTATGATAATTAAAATCTTGCATTCGTGATCATGTATTATTGAATTTATTAAACTCGTTGAGGAAAAAGGATAAACTGCTCGGCACAGCCTCGCATTTTATCCCTTTTCCTCAACTCGTTGAATACATTCAATAATACATGAACACTCATGTAAGATTCACCATGACCAACAAGTATTGTCAGTCCTTTGATTTTTTTTTCAAAGTCAGTTCATGCCGCCGCAAGTCAGCTCACGACAAAACGTACAATAAAACATGTACTTCTATACTACTTGACTCTTCCATTGCTATATGTTGCACAAGTCCATTTGTCATATATAAGGGGTGGCAGGCCTATTTGTCCGTTTTTATTCCATTTTTGACGGAACATTCTGTCAGCAAATGGTGCAAGCCCTGATCAGACGCCGCGTTCTGCGGCGTTTAATCTGTGATTGCACTTCTTGCCAAGGTACCCCTGCATACAATGGGTTTAAGGCTCAGATCGACCTGCGTTATCATAGTCCTGAGTGATCAATGAAGACTGATAAGACTTCGCGCATGCGCAGGCTTTTGGCCTGCGACGGCTCAAACACAAATTTTATCTATAGTCCGCCGCGGTATAAAAAAACAAGCCGGCGATTGACCAAGCCCATAAATAGATATATGCAGCCGGCAAATATTTTGATCAGTATGTGCGGATCTGATCAGAGTATTCGCTGCTCGAATGAGCCTTCTGTAGTATTTGGTTCCTGCCAACTCATTGATCAGAATTCCTGGATGCACGGATGATCGAGCCATCACCAAAACACGCCTATGTGATTTTGACCCCCTTAAAGTAAATCTGGATTTACAGGAGTATACATTTTTTTTTTTATTATTTATGCTCAAAAACATAGATTGTGGGTACACGTTAGAACCGCCTTGCTTTGGCGGTTCTAACGAGCTCCCACAATCGATGTTTTTGACCCATCGCGATTCTTACGAGATCCCACAATCTGTGTTTTTGAGTAGAAAGATGAAAAAAGAAAAATAGGAATTTTTATCTGAACATTTTCATTTTTGATGTTAAAACATTTAATATATTTGAAAAGGCGTGTTTTATAATTGTCCCTGGTCATACAGTCATTAATATAGTTTTGTTGTAACGAAAATACGCCTACATGTATACAAATACATTGTATTTTTTACGGCCGAAAAACGAAAATGTTAGGATGAAAAATGGAGCCATTTTTCTTATTTCTGCTCAAAATATAGATTGTAGGTACATGTTAGAACCGCCTCATCGAGGCGGTTCTAACAAGTACCCACAATCTATATATCTAAAATGCGGGTAGACCGGTATCGGTCATTTTGACCCTTTTGGTGCACCATATCACAAGCTAAAAGATACTGAATTTACCTGTAAAGCCACCAGGGGTTTTCAAGAACCCATTGCTGTATAAATTGTTGAGTGTTGCCCAGTAATGTTCATCCGGCGTGAGAGTATCAGCTGACCAATCAAGCAGATCTCGCGCAATCTCGTTCTCCAGGGCGAATTCAACAAACGCCCGGCTGAAGAGGTTGTAAGCATTCCCTTTGGTTATCGTCAGTCCAGCAGGAGGGCTGTCCTTAACCTTCTTTGTGTGTATAATATGACCAGTTCTCTCTCTTAAATCAATGTAGGTAAAGTGTTTCATTTCGTATCTACTTTTATCTAATGTTTTGAACACTTCGTGTATGTCGTTTGAGCCATTAAAAATATTCAAAATTTCAACTAATTCTAGATTAGTTCTGATTGGTAGTTCACTTGAGGCAAGATTTAATAAATATTTCCAATCGTTACTCCTTTCAATGTGGTCTTTCATACAATTAATGTCTGCCAAAAGTCTTGTGTGACTGGCATAGATCACAATTTCCAACTTCGAAGCAACGAAAACATTGTCAAAACAATTTGTGATACTCGCAACTGCGTCTAAAATGTGATCTGGAGTCTTTCTGTCAACATGTATGCAGTACTGATTTTGCGGGCGATATATCACGCGCAATAATCGTTCAAGTTGTTCAACATTCCTGTGAAACAATATATTAAAGGCAAGCGGAAAATTAGACTCAATACTGGTTGGTGACTCCATATTATAACCACGTGACGTTATAAATTTGTCACAGTTTCTAGTCATCAAGCCATAATCCCCATCCTCTCGGTGTTTAAATGTATAATTATTTGACATCAGAAAAGTTTTCGCCTTTTCAACCTCACTCAAAATGCCATTAAATAATTTAGCACAAGAAAAGTTATTAAATCTCAAGCCCGCCGTCGAACTATCCTCTCCCGGCGAATGTTCTACTTCCTTTGTAGGATTTAAAATGGCCGTTTCTAATTTCCACTTCCGTTTTGCAGCTTCCGGCCTCGGTCGATGGATGACTGGTCCATCGAAAAACACGTCGTTTTCCGGTGATTGTTCCATCCAAATGAAAGAAAAGAGCACAAACATGGACATGGCAAACGCTAGGTATACAAAATAAGTGATACACTTCCTTTTCAATTTATAGCGAGATATTAATTTCATTTTCCTGAACACACTTAGGTGGCGGTGCTTGTAAAGGTCCCGAAGATAACAATGCCTAGTAGCTGGTCACTACCGTGTGACTAAACAGCTGTATATATCTATAGTCAATATTAAAGAATTCATTGCTATCTGAATATATTGCAAAGAGTTGGTGCCATTAAGCGTCTTTGACGTCGCATACCAATATGTTTATATGAACGACGTACGTTTTGCAACCTAGTCTTAAAATTATACAAGTGCATATCGACAGCCATATTTCAAGGCTCAAAGCAAGCCATGTACGTCAAGATTTTTCGACTGCTGCAGACGTATAGGCAAGTTAGCTGAATACGAATCAATAACTGTTTTTACATTTATCATTTCTGGCTTAAATCTCCAAAGTTACGAAACTGCATTTTCTGTATCGATCTTACTTTTGCAAGAATTGCAGATTTTATGCACTGGATCTGTAAAGTCTGTTCTCGTCTGCTTGGAGAAGAGTCTGAAAAGAAAAGAAATCAAATCACTGACAGAACCCACGCCTATATAATTCTGACCCCCTGCAACTCCACTTTTATATAGTAAAACTGGGGTTTACAGGGGTAAACCTTATTTTTCTTATTTCTGCTCTAAAATATAGATTGTGGGTACTCGTTAGAACCGCCTCGATGAGGCGGTTCTAACGAGTACCCACAATCTATATTTTGAGCAGAAATAAGAAAAATGTCACGATTTTTCGACCTAAAATGTTCGTTTTTGGGGCGGTAAAGTTTACAATGTATTGGTATAGGCGTGTTTTTGTAATGGGTGGGTCGATTGTTTCTGAGACAGGAAAATGCATCGCAAACAGATGAGGCTAAGTATTTTGTGATAATTGAAGGATATTTTTTTTTTAAATTCCCCATAACAAGAGGTCCATGGGTCAATATGCTCACCCGAACTCCAGTGGACACCGCCCACTGGCAGCAATGTATTTTAACATGATATGATTTTAATCTACCGATCATAAAGTCTTATATGAAGCCTTTTGATGGGAAAGCTTGATGAGGTGGAGGGGAAAGAAACGGCCCCTGTGAACCCCCACCCCAAGTTGGGGAGACTGAATGAATTGTGTCTAATCATAAGGAAAAATAATAACAATGTATATGATTACGGGGTAGGGATCTGAGTAGTTTCAGAGATATATGGCTTTTTATGAAGTGGAGGGACGGGGCATGGCCGCCCCAGCACATTGCCCCAGCACAAAGAGACCCGAGGTTGTTGTGACTGATTGAGACCCTAGGTTGGTGGAGCATTACCTGAGGCACCCCTTGGTGTCAATGAATGAGTCTTCTCAAAAGGAAAATGAATATATATGATTGAAGGGTGGGGCTCTGAACAGTTGCTCAGTTATTTGGCCTTTTGTGAAGTGGAGGGAGGGGCATGGCCTAGACGCACCCTGTGAGACCCCTAGATTGTCATCGTTGAATGGTTTTTATCATAAGGAACAAGAATACATAAGGTTAAGAGGTGGGGATCTGAATGGTTTCTTAGATATTGGACCTTTTATGAAGTGGAGGGGATGGGTTATGGCCCCGGCACATCCTTGGGGAACCACACGTTGGTGTCACTGAATGCGTCTCAAGTTATCATATCATCCTGGCAGACCCAAGTTTGCTGTAACTGGATATGTCTAATCATAAGTAACACGACTATATATGGTTTAGAGGTGGGGATCTGTAAGGTTTCAGACATACTGGGCCTTTTATGAAGTGGAAGGGGTGGGGCATGGCCCCGGCGCATCCCCAAGTTGGTGTCACTGAATGCGTCTTATCATAAGGAACAAGAATATATATGGGGTGGGGTTCTGAATGGTTTCTGAGATATTATGACCTTTTATGAAGTGGAAGGGGTGGAGCATGGCCCCTGTGCACCCCGGCAGACCCCTAGGTTTCTGGCACTGAATGTGTCTTATCATAAGGAACAAGAACATATATGGTTTAGGGGTGGAAATCTGTAAGATTTCAGCGATATCGGGCCTCTTATGATGTGGAGGGGGGGGGGGGGCATGGCCCCGGCGCATCCGGGGGAACCCCTAGGTTGATGTCACTGAATGCGTCTTATCATAACGAACAAGAATATATATGGTTAAGGGGTTGGAATCTGAATGTTTTCTGAGATATATGGCCTTTTATGAAGTGGAGGGGTGGGTCATGGTCCCGGCGCATCACGGGACCCCAAGTTGGTGTCAATGAATGCGTCCCATCATAAGGAACAAGAATATATATGGTTTAGGGGTGGGGATCTAAATGGTTATTGAGATAAATGGCCTTTCATGGAGTGGTGGGGGTGGGGCATGGTCCCATTGCACCCCGGGGGACCCCTAGGTTTGTGTCACTGAATGTGTCTTATTATAAGGAGCAAGAAATATATGGTTTAGGGGTGGGGGTTCCGAGATATTGGGCCTTTTAAGCAGTGGAGGGGTGGAGCATGGCTCCGGCGCATCCCGGGGGACCCCCAGGTTAGTGTCACTGACTGCGTCTTATCATAAGGAACAATATTATATTGCAAGTTCAAAAGGAATGACACGATAATATGTAATATAGCAGGACGCATTTGCCAGCGTAGATACGAACTACAAACGAACTCCGTCGTCATGTTAATCCTTTAGATTGCAATCGCAACAATTGTGGCCTGCTTTGTTGTCTGTCGGTTACTTTATTTAACCCTTATCTTGCTGAATATTCATTTAAGCCACATCCATTTCTGTCTATCAACCAATCAAATCACTTGATGTTATTTATTGCTTCAAGTTCATAAACTGAATACCAAACAGTGTAGATCCTGATCAGATGGCTTCTTCAGAAGCCATCTGATCTGGATCTACACTGTTTACAAAGATAGGGGTTGTCGTGAACAGCAAGATAAGACTTCTTCAGAAGCCATCTGATCTGGATCTACACTGTTTACAAACATAGGGGTTGCGTGAACAGCAAGATAAGACTTCTTCAGAAGCCATATGATCTGGATCTACACTGTATACAAAGATAGGGGTTGTCGTGAACAGCAAGATAAGGGTTAAGTTGTTAATGGAAACAGTGTGGACCAAGAGCCGACTGCAGTCTGATCAGGGACCACTCTATTTGCCTGTATGCACAACATGTTTGAAAAGTTTGCAAGAAGATTCAGCAGACGACATAAACAGACGACATTTTAAGATGCTGTTTTCTCGGCAGCTTATGGGTTAATAAAACCAGTCATCCTCCTTGTTGTCTGCTGGTGCTAGACAGTCCAATGGTTCTTGTCACCAAGGTGAGCAGCAAAGCCTCGGGCGGGCGTCCGCAAACAGAATATTTACTGCCTGCAGATATGTAGAGAACTTGAAAGTGTTGACGCCAGACGACGACGGCGCAGACGACGCAGACGACGACGACGACAACGACGGACAACTGCCTATCCTATAAGCTCCCCTGGAGCCTTCGGCTCTGGTGAGCTAAAAAGTTTGCAAGAAGATGCAGCAGGCGACATAAACAGACGACATTTTCCACTGCATGTTCCGTGCCCACTTGAAATCCATTTACCCATGTGTTAACCCATTTAGTTGTTGAACTGGCCTTGTTCTCAATCACTTCAAAATGAGCGGAGCTCATCCAATTTAGTACTGCACTTCCTGGGCTAATTCAGCAGATGACAAATTCTTAATATTTTCCTTATTTTTCCCAGAAAATAAGATGTGACGTCTCACGCAAATTGTCTCTAAAGGAAACAATTTGCATGAAATGTCAAATCCTGTTTTCAAGAAAAAAAATAAGAAAAATATTTTAAAATGTGATCTGCTGAAAATACCCAGAATGGGAGTTTTATCCATTTTTTTTTCTAATTCAGTACCAGAAACCCCTAAAGGGGTACCTTGGAAAACAGTGCATGCCCAAATCAGACGCGTCTGATCAGGGCCTACACTGTTTGCATTCACAAATAAATTTTGAAGTTTTTTGTTTGATTTGAGGTTTAACGTCCCCGTCAACACTGTGAAGGTCATTTTGGAGACGTTGCTTCCAATTTTGTGGGACTGTTACCCGACATTGAGATGAAATGACATCTCAAGCCCTGTCGCCCAATGAAACCGACAGGGTTTATTAGCATGGACGGTCCGCCTCGCACTGCGGTTCCTGGACAGGCTTAGATCCTCTAAGCGGTTTACCAGTACTAGTGTGCGGGCCAGATTCAGCTCTGCGTGGAAGCATCATGCAGCCCATATATTTCTTCAAGCCACTATGGGCGGGGGGCCAAAAAAACAACATGACACTCCTAAATATTGAAATGGACTCCTGCTATATATAAGGAGGAAGATTCCATTTGGTACAAAAAGGGTTAGGCCGAATGGAATCATCCTAACAATATATTGTAAAAGCGCATTTTTGAAATATAGGTTTATTTTTTTTTTTTAAATGAAATTTGTTTAACGGTTGCAAACATGGAGTGAATGACCTCACCCCTCGGGGCTTTGAGAAATAGATTGAGCTGCATGATGCATCCATCAAGAGCTGAAAAGGACCGCACATGGGTGCTGGTAAACCGCTTAGAAAGCATAAGCCTGCCCAGGTAAAGTGGTGCGAGTCGGCCCATCCATGCATATAAACCCTAATTGTTTCATTTGGCGCCAGGGCTTGGGATGTCATTTCATCTCAATATCAGGTAAAATCGTAATTACCCAAAATCGAATATTCTCGAGTGTTTGACAAATACTCTGGTTGAATACGACCTCATAGGTGCCGTCGTTTAAGTTGACGTCACAACACGTTACCTGACGTCACTAAACAGCAATGTAGTGTCATCACAATATGGCGGACGTCGGCAACCGAAGTGACTGAAGTATTAAAAATCCACGCTCATTAATGGAAGGCATGCACGGAAATATGTCCTACATGGCTCTGAGGGGTGGACAGAAAAATCCGCCCCTCGGTTAGCCTCGTAATGCCGGACAGTGACCCTCGGGAAGGATTTTTTTCCATCCACCCTTCAGACCCATGTAAGATTCTTATAGTCAACCTGGTTTTAACCCATTTAGTACCGAAACCCCAAAACGGACAGTTGGCAAACAGCGCAGGCCCAGATCAGATGCCGCAGAACGCGGCGTCTGATCAGGGCCTCCATTGTTTGCTAAAAGTTCAGTCATTTTCGAAATAAATTTTGATGAAAACACAACCTGTCACCCCTAAATTTTTAAATGAATTCCTGCTATTTTTAAGAAGGAAGATACCATTTGGTACAAAATGGGTTAATCAAAGCACTGATAGCAGTGGTAGATCGATTGTCTCTGGGTGGAGGCTGAAAAAAATGGTTCTGGACGAGGCCTTAGACTGTTTCGATTAACCTTTAAACTCTTAACTTTAAAGTTTTTAAAGCAAACAGTGTAGACCCTGATCAGACGCCACAGAACGATGCGTCTGATGTGGGTCTACACTGTGGTGACATAGTCCAACCCACGATTCCAGTGAGTCAGTGTTTGAGTTTTACGTCCCACCAACAGCTAAGGTCATACGGGACTTCGGTTTAAAGACTTATCCGAAAGTCTTGAGAAGCCCGGGATCGATCCTGCGACCCCTGGTTTGCAAGGCGAGTAGCGTAACCACTACACCATGGAGGCTTCTCCATGATTCCAGTAGAGATTCTATAGATAATACTCTTACGCATCGATAAGTTTCTATAAAGGACCCTTACCCGGATTTCCTACAAATCAGTGACTTATGCACTGAAGACTTCTGTGCGTTGTAACTTAGGTCGATTGAAAACAATCGATCCCAGAGTGGTGTTCTCTAGCCATATACTCGTACAGCGGAAGGTTCCTCGCTCTGATTCCCCATTACTGCATCAGCTCCATTTCTACCATAAATATGTGGTCATTTGCGCAAGGAACTGTTAACCCTTATCTTGCTGTTCACGACAACCCCTATCTTTGGAAACAGTGTAGATCCAGATCAGATGGCTTCTGAAGAAGCCATCTGATCAGGATCTACACTGTTTGACATTAAGTTTATGGATTTGTAAGAATAAATTACATCAAGTAAACTGATTGGTTCAGAGTCAGAAATGGGTGTGGCTAAATTGAATATTCAGCAAGAGAAGGGTTAATCTGTTAATCTCATTATTGCTCTATAACTGCTTGCTTTATTGTGACAATGTCCCGATTCGAAACCCATTAGTCAATTATGACTAAATTGTCAGCTATAATATGTGGTGCAAATGTAGGCCTTAGCATATGTACAGCGTAGTTAGACTCTTTAAAGTCCATGTGAACGCTAAGCAAAATATAATACCAGGGTTTTCGGAGGCCAAAATGACTGCCTCAATTTATTTTCTGGTCGCCTCAAATGTAATTTTGTAACTAAAATCTTAAGAAATTGCAGAAATTTGCCACTTCAAACTGGTGAAGGGCCTCATTGAAAACCCTGAATACCTATGCAAAATGTGCACATGTGCCAGTTTACTTACGTATGTAAATTGGCGCATGTGACGGGGCTTTTAATTAACTGCATACCAATAAAATGTTGTTGTTTTTTTTTTGTGTGTGTGTTTTTTTTATTATTTATTTAAGGCCTCCGCCCATAGGGGCTTGAAGAAATATATGGGCTGCATGGTGCTTCCACGCAGAGCTGAATCCGGCCCGCACACTAGTACTGGTAAACCGCTTAGAGGATCTAAGCCTGTCCAGGAACCGCGGTGCGAGGCGGACCGTCCATGCTAATAACCCTATTGGTTTCATTGGGCGACAGGGCTTGAGATGTCATTTCATCTCAATGTCGGGTAAAAGTCCCACACAATTCGAAGCAACGTCTCCAAAATGACCTTTACAGTGTTGACGGGGACGTTAAACCTCAAATCAAACAAAAACAAACAAATTTTATTTATTTGTTTTTTAATTCTCACTTTCCTATCCGCACTTAGACCAATTACATAGAATAACAACTGCACCCAAGGACGAATCATCCCGGTTTTGTGACGGCCTCCAGGACTAAACGTCCCTTAACCGCGGTAGTAAGGGGTTATTCTCTCACGATATTTTCGATTGGCTTTAGTACCGTAAAACCCTAAAGGGGTATTTGGCAAACAGTGCATAACGCGGCATCTGATCAGGGCCTACACTGTTTGCAAAAAGTTCAGTCACTTTCCAAACAAATTTTGAAGAAAACAAAACCTGACATCCCAACCTGACACTGCGAGAGCCCACACTTGCAAAATTGCAATGGATGCTAAATGGGTAGGAGCTAATAACCCCCCCCCCCCCCCACACACACACACACACACACCCGCCTTTTCTCCGGACTTAGCTCCTACGGCCTTTTTTCTATTCCCAAACTTGAAGACGTCATTTCAGTTCAAACAGAAGTCGTGGCGGCAGTTGAGGAGTGAGTCGGAGACAAGAACCCCGGCTTTTTCAGTTCTGGGCTGATGGCAATGGAACAGCGTTGGTCCAAGCGTATCATTCAAGTGGGCAGTTACATAAAAAAAGAAGAGATCGATCTCACCCAGAAATAAGCTAGGCTGTTTTTTATTGCTTGCCCTCGTGTTGTACGAGTAGGTATATTTTAAAGCCTGTGGGTTGATAGTCAATCGGCCCTAAATACAAAGAAACAATACTCAATACTGTCGATTTTAAAAACAATACTGGCGTTTTACGAAGTTAAATCGCGCGCAACACAGCATTTATTTATTAAGAAATGAATGTAATTTATTTAACGTCCATTGGTGTATTGGTAACTGTAAAGGGTCGACCGTGTGGCCCGGTAGCTCAGCCGGTAGACTGATCGCACGATATGCGAGAGGCCCTGGGTTCCAGTCTCGGTCGGGTCATGTTCTTTTTCCACCGCTGTGACATTTGGTGGCTAATCAAAATGCAGAGAACTCTGGTTTATCAAGTTTGACGTCAATTAGGGGGGGGGGGGGGGGGGGGTGGAACGGGAATCTTCAGGGGAGGTAACCCGTTTGAAAAAAAACTTATCTCCCGCATGAGTATAATTGATTGACTGTTAATGGTTCAACGACATGTCAACTTTTGTGTGTCATTTTGTGTTGTCTCCCAGAGAAAAGGAGACATCACGAAAACGCGCCTATATAATATTGACCCCCTTGAACCCCACTTTTATATAGTAAAACTGGGGTTTATAGGGGTAAACCTTATTTTTGTATATTTCTGCTCTAAAGTATAGATTATGGGTACCCGTTAGACCCGCCTCGATGAGGCGGTTCTAACGAGTACCCACAGTCTATATTTTGAGCAGAAATAAGAAAAATAGCACAATTTTTCGTCATAAAATTTTCGTTTTTTTTTTTTCGGCGGTAAAATTTATAGTGTATTTATATAAGCACGTTTTCGTTATGAACGTGATGGAAGAGATACAAGGGATAATAGAGGAGATGAAAATAAGGGACAGGAAAAAAGAAGTGCATAGAAACAGAAGAAACAACAGCCGTGACCCCCCACCCCCCTCCTCCCCCCCCCCCCCCCCCCCCGTACCATCACCTGTTGCAAGGACAGCTTGCCGCCAATTTCAGTTGGACGCCACAGCGACGCAAGACATACGACACCCTTGCGTCACTCAACCAGCCCCTCCTGAACGAGATGGATATACTCCATATGTAAGGATTTCTTTCCTTTAAGAGTAGGGGACTTGCAAAGAAATCACAACAATTGTCGTCTGCTTTGTCACCCGATGGTTACTTTAAAATACAGTGTTGCATACGCTGTGGATCCCGATCAGAGTGCTCTTGCTGGGAGCAGTCTGACCGGATCCAAACGTTTTGCAAAGTGTGCAAAACAGGGTTAACAATTTGCAAGACGATCAGACGAGATATTCATATACAGATTGTCTTGACATCTGCAGGGTTAATAACTAAAGTGTCCACTATCTAGGCGAATTCAGCAGACGACAAATTGTTGATATTTGTCTTATTTTTCCAAGAAAACAGGACTTGGCGTCTTATGCATTTGCATGAGATGTCAAATCCTGTTTTCTGGGAAAATTAGAAAAAAATAAAACATATATATTTCAAACGAAAAAAATATAAAAACATTTTATCATTTAACCATATTATCATTTGTAAATGTTTACATGGTGTAAAACGAACCTTTTCTTTCGCGATATAAATGTATCCGTGTAAAAATGCACACATGATGTTAGTATTATAATCTAAACACAAAGCAAACACTCTTAAAGGTATAATAACCTTTGATATTTTAACTTCACAATGAACGAAGAAATCATTGTCAAAAAGTATAATGTTACTTAAATGACTTTTAATGGCCCACGCATAATAAGAGCATAATTAACCCCATCTGACCAGGGCCAAGTGGTAATCCGACCCCGGACACACTGGATGACAGAGACCAACCTGCACACACATAAGAATATGTCCTCTCCTGTCAGCATGACGAAAAATTTAATACGTCTATTACGCGCACAGCTGTAGAGCAGTATGATCCGAGTCTCCGCTGTGCGCATGTCCAAAGATGCTTTTTCGCTCGGCATGGCTCGTTTCATGGACCTTTGCTAATTAAACAGACTCACTTTATCACGATCTTATGTTTGACAGTCTTCGGTGTCAAGGTAAATGTATACAGAATTTATCAATTTATTTGTTGTCTACCAGTAAACAATTCTGATTCTGTATTGGAGTTTAACGGCCCATTCAACACTATTTAGGGCACCTTTGTGCTGGTCAGTTTACCTATATACACTCTGGGCAGGCTTATACGTAAGCGGTTAACCATTACAGTGCGCATTCCTTCGCCAGAAACTGACATCTGTCCTTCTTGAAGCAGTGGAAGGAAGAGAATGACCGTAGAAAAGATTTCACGATCAATCTCTACGAACGAATATTAAGAGAATTTATAACGATCTTCCGAGCAGGCACACGTCGCTAGGACAACGTCAAATCAACGTCGGTGCAACGTCAGACGTAGATGTAACGTTACATAAACGTCATGACGTAGCATCAACGTTAATGCGACGTCACAATTACGTCGTGTGTCTGCTGGGAATTTGGTCATGTTGGTATAAAGGGAAATAGTCTTCCCATCGGGCAAAATGGCCATCACGAAAACACGTCTATATAATTTTGACCCCCTAGAACCCCACTTTTATATAGTAAAATTGGGGTTTCCGGGGGTAAACCTTATTTTTCTTATTTCTGCTCTAAAATATAGGTTGTGGGTACTCGTTAGAACCGCCTCGATGAGGCGGTTCTAACGAGTGTTTTGAGCAGAAATAAGAAAAGTATCACTATTTTTCATCATGAGCTTTTCATTTTTTCGGCGATAAAGTTGGCAATGTATGTGTATAGGCGTTACGCAAAGTCGTATCCATTACGAAAATACGCCTATACAAATTCATTGTTAACTTAACCGCCGAAAAAAACTCGAAAATTTTCAGATGAAAAATTAGGATATAATCCTTATTTCTGCTCAAAATATAGATTGTGGGTACTTGTTAGAACCGCCTCATTGGGGCGGTTCTTACGTGTACCCACAATTTATGTTTTAGAGCAGAAATAAGAAAAATAAGGTTTATCCTTGCAAACCCCAGTTTTACTATATAAAAATGGGGTTCAAGGGGGCCAAAATTATATAGGTGTGTTTTCGTGATGGCATCATCGCCGATGCAAAGTAAAATCATCACCGATGCAACGTCATGTCATTGCAGCGACGTCGATACAACGTTGCCAACAGGTTGTGTGTCCGCTTTGTTTAACCGGGCGTTTGTGAAATCGTTTTGCTTTCCAGAAAATACAACCCTTTGAAAAAGGAGAGGGGCAAATCTTTTCCTTTAAATGAGGAGCAAATCCTTTCTTTCACCGACATGGAGAAAAAAAAAAAACATATTTCTGCAAGAGTTGCCTCCCCTGAAGGTGTAATCACTGTGGCGGATTCGACCCACCAACAACTATAAGGGCATATCGGGGCGGGACCTCGGCTTAAAGACTCATCCGAAAGTCTAGAATAGCATGGCATCGAACAACCGTGACCCTATGTATGAGGCGAGTAGATTGCCCACTAACTTTTAAAACTTATTAAGGGAGACGGGTCAGTAAAAGTGTCGTACATCTAGGGTTTGCCAGACCACAACTACGTTCCATTGGCATCATTTGCAGGGATGAATGTCATAAAGTGCACCGTCCTTCGGATCGGGGCGTTGACTGGGACCCCCTGTGCAGGGAGAACCGTCCCCTGTGCAGGTCCAAGAACCGTAATTACATGATTACTGTTGCAAAACTGGAGTGTATGTAATGTACACAGTCTGTGTCCCCTCCGGGGGTTAAGACGAAACTGGAAGAAAGAAAAGAAAGAAAACTAAGGCTATACGGAGACGGTGCCACGGTTTACGGACTCATCCGAATGTCTGGAGAAGCCCGGAATCGAACCCCGATCCCTGGTTTGTGAGGCCTGCACCACGGAGATTTTTGAGTATTGAGATCCGCAGAAGAGGACATTGTTTGCTAAACTACAGATTTTTACGTCAAACTACAAAAGAAACAAATAAGGGTCCTAAATTAGACCTAAAACTGAAAGTGGGTCTGACGATTTTATCTCTTGCCAGATCGTATCACAAAATAGCCTCAAAAGATCTACTCACCCTCTTCAGTATGTTCCAAAGATAATGCCACGTAAACATAAACACGTAAAATCCAGACTTGGATTCGACCTAGTTCCTAACAAATCACCTGGAAATAATGCTATGGGGAATTGCTTATATGCATTACGCTATCTGCTATCGGCCACTTAGCCATAACCTGGCAAAATCTATCGATTATATTGGTTCCTGTTTCACAAGCTAAACCCCAGACAAAATGGGGGGAAATTTGGAATATTTGTTTCTTATATCTCATTAAAGGCGATTCTAACATATGTTTCTTATAATAATATGCGCATCCATATAGTTTTACAAGAGACTTCTCTTGCTGCACGAAGGAGCATTGGGTCCTTAGTAGACTAGCTACCAGTCTGATAATCAAAGTCTGATTATTATCATTATTATTATTTTTTTTATTTTTTTTTTTTTTTTGTATTTTTATTATATTAAAAATTTATCACCTTGTTATTAATGGCAAGTCTATTTGGTAGAGTAGCTTAGAATTATCAGTGAGCCAGACATACTAGACTAGCTAAACTTTTATACACTGTTCATGATTTTAATTTTAACACCGGTCCCGATAGCTCAGTTGGTAGAGTGTCCGCTCCGGGGGTACGGGTGGTCACGGGTTCGATCCCGGGTCGCGACATACCAAAGTCGTTAAAAATGGTACTAGCTGCTCCTCGCTTGGCACTCAGATTTACGGGATAGAGCGACGTTAAACCCGAATTCTAATGCACTTACGTATGTAACGCGACGTCTGATTGGATAACGTCAAAAATTTGCGACAGTATATTCTGCGATATACTGTCGGAAACCCGACGTCATCGCGTAACGTCGTTTTTCATTGGCTGACATTTGGTTTTACGCAGCTCACAACGCCTGCCGCTTTGTGCAAAATAGTACAATTTTTAACAAAACAACCGAATAAGTGCATTAGAATGGGGATAACTGTATTGAAAATTGTCATTTGGGGAGGTAAATCGGTGGTTTTACGGTCGCAAATTCCGTTTTACGGCTCCGCTGACGCGTCGCCGTAAAACGAAATTTCCGACCGTAAAACCACCGATTTACCTCCCCAAATGCCAATTTTCAGTACAGTTATCCCCTATTTCACACACAATCCATTTTAACGCCCAGTGCCTAGGCTAGGTTCTTAGCTATCCGTAGAGCGCACAACGAAGACACTGATCAGACTGAGCGGATGCACAGGCTGATCTGAGTCTTCGTTGTGCGCACATATCTTATTGTAGGTTTTGTCATGCGCTGGCTCTAATAGGGGTCTATTCCAATTAATGAGCCAGCGCATGACAAAACCTACAATAAGACATGCGCGCCCAACGAAGACTCAGATCAGGTTGCGCATCCGCGCAGTCTGATCAGAGTCTTTGTTGTGTGCTCTAAGGATAGCTAAGGGCTCAATGCTCCTTCATGCAGCAAGTCTCTGGTTAGACTATATCGATGCGCAGGCTTATCTGAGTCTTCGGTGGGCGCACATATCTTATTGTAGGTTTTGTCGTGCGCAGGCATATTTCTAAAATGCGGGTAGTCCGCTATCAGTATGGAGCGGTTGGGTGAGGGGAAGGTGACGTGTATCTTGCATCACTTGGGCGCCCAACTGACATTGGCTTACAGCTGAACAAGGCCTGCTGTCCTTGCAGCAGGTAGGGGCAGACATCACGCCTATATAATTTTGACTCCCTCGAACCCCACATTTATATAGTAAAACTGGGGTATAAAGGGGTAATCCTTATTTTTCTTATTTCTGCTCTAAAATATAGATTGTGGGTACTCGTTAGAACCGCCTCGATGAGGCGGTTCTAACGAGCACAGACAATCTATATTTTGAGCAGAAATAAGAAAAATATCAGAATTTTTTCACCTTAAAATTTCCATTTTTTTCGGCGGTAAAGTTTACAATGTATTTGTATAGGCGCGTTTTCGTAATGTATAGACACAGGGTGAATGTTTCTAATAATAATAATAATAATAATAATAATCGACCTTATTTATAGAGGTTAACACATTTAGTACTAGTACTAATCTTCCATGTGGTCCTCTTCTCCTGGGTAGAAACCAGTACTACGCAATGTGGATAAAGTCTCTTGATTAAGGAAACAACACTTGCCGCTCTAGGGGATCGGACCCGGTACCATTCGATCCCGAGTCCGATACTTTACCACTGCACCACAGCGCTCCACTATTTGTTTTCTACAACAGCTGTCCCACTCTTTCATCCTCTCTACTATCTGTTCTCTCCCTTTCTCTGGGAGACGACAAAAACGACCCACAATCAGTCAAATAGTCCAGACCCGTATCGGGTGGGCCTCCGTAGCCTTGTGGGTAAGAGCGCTGACTCTTAATCATTAGGTCTGTCTCCGCTGTATTTGGAGCCGAGCTTGTTATATGTGAGACGCCAAGTTTTACAATGGAAGGCTGGGTTTTCGCCAGCCTCTGATTAACAACCACCTCGAATAAGTGAAATGATATTGAAAGGGCCGTAAAACCAAAACGAACAGCAACAACAAAAAGACCGGTATCGGTCCTTTTGACTCTTTTGGTATGAGGTGTAGTTTTACTATTTAAACGAATTTCAAGGTAAGTATAAATAAAATATAAAATTAATGGTATCTATAATAAAATCAAAGGCTTGAGAAGCCTGAAAGTCGGTGAATGACAGGGTATTTGATCCTGATCTTCACTATTTTCCAGTGTCCAACATTTGTAAGGAAGGAACACTATTATAGCGTTAACATATAACATTTGAAATTATTATCTGATTTTCGTCTATGAATTGTCTCTTTGACAAAACAGTTGCAGGAATGATTCTGGGCTGTTACATGTATTTCTGCTTTTAACATTCATGTACACATACTAGACGCCTTCCTGTACAGCTCAAACACTGAGGTTTACCTGGTAATGTTTTTATACCCCACCACACGATAGTGGTGGGGTATTATGATATACCGTCGAGTGTCTGTCCGTCCGTCCGTCCGTCGTCCGCGTCCGACCGATCGATAACTTGAGTAATTTTTCACGGATTTTTTTTTTTTTTTTCAAATTTTGCATACATGTTTATACCGGGAATGAGTGGTATGGGATTGTTAATGGGCAAAATCCGTTGTCATTTGACAGCGTTACGACCCTTTTTAGTTAAAAATAAGGTTTTTTGGGCGTTTCCGATAAATAACTTGAACATTTTTTTTCACGGATTTTCTTCAAATTTTGTATATACATTGGCATTGGGTATGAGTGGTTTGGGATTGTTAATGGGCAAAACACGTTAACATTTAACGGAGTTATGGCCGATAACAACTCCCATTAAATGTTATTTTTGGGCACTTATTTACTAAATAAAATATATGTATGAAACTTCACTGATATATATTCCACCATAAGAAGCAGGTTTTGTTTGCAAATGTTTTAAAAAATATTTTTGCTTATAGGCAAACAATGTGGACCCAAATCAGACTGCTCCTGAAGGAGCAGTCTGATTTGGGTCCACACTATTTGCAAAAATGACTTTTAAAGTAACCAGCAGACGACAAAGCAGACGCCAATTGTCGTGATTGGCATTTTATGGGTTACGCTTAATTTGGATTTCCAAAGGCATACTTCAAACGATCAATATAACTTTCAGGGCAACTTGTCATCTGAAATTCTGCACCCAAAACATTTCAATTTACAAAGTTCAATAATTACTGATATTCTTACTGAGAAATTTGTGGTCTGAAATTTTACAATAAAAATGTTTATATATTTCAAAAGTAAATTTGTCTGATATTTTCTTCATACTTTCATTTTTTTTTTTTATTGTATTGTCAACCAAAGACCAAGATATTTACTGCCACAAAACTTCTCATCTAAATTTTTGCACCAAATACTTAACATATAAAACTTACAAAAATTTGATATTGTGTACATTAAACCTTGACCTGCTGAATATTTATATATGCCACACCCACTACTGATTATCAACCAATCAGATTACTTGATGCAAATTATTGCAACAAATTCATGAGCTCAATGACAAACAATGAAGATCCTGATCAGATGGCTTCTTCAGAAGCCATCTGATCTGGTTCTGCATTGTTTGAAAGATCAAACATATCCGGGTTCAGCAGGACAAGGGTTAAGATACCAATATATGACTTACAGAAGTTATATATTTAGATTTTACATCCCCACCACATTGTAATTATGTTCCTTTAGGGTAATGAAAATCAGCAATATGAAATTTTAACCCTTAACGCTTAACCTGCTGAATAAATTAATTAAGCCACACCCATTACTGACTATCCACCTATCAAATTACTTGATATAATGTATTTGTTCAATTCATAAACTGCATGTCAAAAGTGTAGATCCTGATCAGATTGCTTCATCAGATACCATCTGATCTGGATCTACACTGTTTGCAAAGGTAAGGTTGTCATGTTATAAGGGTTAACCCATTTTGTACTGAATAGAATCTTCAGCTTTATACATAGCCGGAGTCCATTTCAAAATGTAGGGGTATTTTCAAAGCTTTACTTTATATCTGCTTCAACATCGATTATAGGTGCTCATTAGAACTGCTTCAATGAATAGGTCCTAACTTGCTTAAGAAGAGACATAGGAAGAATACTGTTTGCCCTGCAGACCTTATTTTTCTCTGAAAAAAGTGAGCATATGGTGGTGATAATTACATAGGCTTATTGACCTTATGGGTCTTAAAATGTTTGCTTCTTAAATTGGGATCTTGTAAACCACAAGAATGATGCTGGATTACACGTTTATAAAGCAATTATGGACAGCATCTGACAGATGTCGTCCAACGGACATTGAGGCCAACCGCAATAGGTCACCTTCAGCTAATAAGAGCAAATGGATGAAAAAAGTAACTCCAAAATTTGGCTCCAAACTCCACTCCAAGCCTCCACGCCCAGACTCCACTCCAAGACTCCACTCCATAGAATATACGGTGCCAATTATGAGCTGCCAATCGGGTCATTCATTCTGATAAAGAATACATCTCTTTCAGCAGACGTTGATAGCAGAATATAATATTTATCAATGGATATTTAATTAGACAATAACTACATTATGAGCGGAGGTTTACATGAATCTACATGAATCCGAAGGCATATCCAAAAAGCGACAACTAATATACATCTGAAAACCACTCAATAGATTGTGAATGAGAAGGGTCATCGAGCAACAACTAAAGTCTGGCGACTTCACTTCGTGAATTCACCGACTAAAAATAGGATACCAATAAATATCTTTTGATAGATATAAAGAATATAAGAAATGTTCGTTTTTATCGGCAGTAAAGTTTACAATGCATTTGTATAGGCGTGTTTTCGTAATGTATGAAAGTTTTGTCAAAATACCTGAAAATACTTTGCCCGGTCGCGGTTGGCGGCTTTGCTTCCCTCTTTGGTTGCGCACCGGTGGGTCAGGCCTCAGATTCTATGGCGGTTCCAGCGTAAAGGCGTACTGAGGGGTTAGAGAGATCTAATTCAATGTTATGTTGGTTGGTGCCTGATGCTCTGTCTCTGGTTGGTCCAAGTGGAAATCGTTGCACTGACTGTTCCAAGGCGGTTCTTCTGTCGCCGTTAATTTTTTTGATATGATTTGTCTTTGAGTGTTTGTATTGCTTATATTGTTTTGTTTTGGATAGGCAAATGGCCATTTTGTGGGATAGTAACTGTCCTTTTGGCTTTCCGCTATTGATGTTTCTGTTAGGGTTTGTTGTTTCATGTTTGTGTTTGTTTCAGTTTGGTGTCTCTGATGGGAGCTCTGGGTAAATTGTATCAATTCCTGATCATTGATTTCACTTCTGTTTGGCAATAAATGTCATTTTTCTATTTTCCCCTTTATAAGTCAATGGAAACTAAGTTGTCATAGCAACAAAACTAAATAGCCGAATTCCATGCAAACAACAAACTTTGAATCCCCCCGCAAAAGGATGCTACAGATAACATTTAGGCCCAATCGGCCCGGTGGCTTCAGAGGAGATGTCGTTTGAAAGTGTTGGCATCAGAAGGACGAGAACGACAGATGATTACGACGGACAACTACCCATCCTATAAACTCCCCCGGAGCCTTCGGCTCTGGTGAGCTAAACATGCGCAGAGGTCCTTAAATCATATGGCAGGTTATAGATTGCTTTAGGAACATTACTATGAATGTTTTGTCAAAATATCTGCAAATGCTTGGCAGTTAATGCATTTTTTCAATTTTCCAATTATAAGTCTATGGAAACTCTAAGTTGCCGTAGCAACTAAACTAAACAGCCAAATGTCATTAAAAACACAAACTTTCAATCCCCTAGCCCAAGGATGCTACCCGTGCAATTTTGTGGCTTCAGAGGAGATGTTATTTGAAAGTGTTGACGGACGCGGGACGACAGACGACGACGACGGACAACTGCCTATCCTATAAGCTCCTACGGAGCCTTCTGCTCTGATGAGCTAAAACAAACACATTGTACCGCCTACATTTATAAATGTTGTTTGTTTGATTTGATGTTTAACGCCCCCCGTCAACACTATAAAGGTCATTTTTGAGACGTGGCTTCCAATTTTGTGAGACTTTACCCGACATTGAGATGAAATGACATCTCAAGGTTTGTCGCCCAATTGAGTTTATAAGCATGGACAGTCTGACTCCCACCACTTTGCCTGGGCAGGCTAAGATCCTCTAAGCGGTTTACCAGTACTCGTTTGCTGTAAGATTCAGCTCTGCGGGGAAGCATTATGCAGCCCAATTATTTCTTCAAGCCCCAATGGGCGGAGGCATCTACATTTATCAAAGTATTGTATGTAATTTTACATAAATGTTCTCAAGCAAGTGTGATTTTCAAGATCCTGGGCTCAATGTCACGTCCACTGTGGCTATTTTTAGAAAAAACTTTGACATATTGCTCTTACATCTACAGTGATTGATTGCTTTTAAAGTACAATAGAACTTCGATGGCTCGAACACTGATGGCTCGTTTACCATGGCTGACACGAAACCGTTCTTGAGCCCCTAGGGAAATCCTCGACATAAGAAATAGTGGGGGATAATTTAGAAGATTTCTGTCTTTTATCTTGCAAATGTATGCTGTGTGTACTCATTAGAATCGCCTCGATGAGGCGATTCTAATGAGTACACACAGCATTCAATTTCATTATGAAACACCAAAAAGATATCCAAAAGTATATTGCATACCTCCTGGCAGTCTCCCTCAGTGGCCCGAACTACCCCTGTCTCGAACAGATTTTCGAGGCCCCTAAGGTGTTCGAGCCATTGATGTTCGCCTGTAGCTTCACACAATGTTGGGTATGATAATATATGAAGCAATACATAATAATAATAATATATGAAGCAAGCTCAACTTTCAGGTTCCTGAGCTTAAATCAAGGTCACTGTGGCTTTGAAAAACTTTTTCATGGCTCATGATATATTTATCAATGGATTTTGATGTAACTTCACACAAATGTTAGGTATGATAATATTCTCAAGCAAAATCAACATTCAGAGATCTGGGCTGAAGGTCAAGATCACTGTAGCTATTTTTAGAAAAAACCTTGTCATGGCTCATGGATCGATTTTGCTCAAATGAACATGATAGCCATCAGAGCTAAAAATATCGAAAGCCTTAAACGACCTAGTCATAAACAGCTAGATTTATTTTGATAGAAATTCCCAGAAATATTCCTTGGGTCACCGTCAATCAATGTTGGTCAAACCCTCCACTTCACCTTACTATATTACCAGCCATTTGTCAGTTTCTGGCGACAGAATGTGCACTATACAGGTTAACTGCTTACCTATAAGCCAGCCCAGGAAAAGTGTGGATAGGTAAACTGACCGGCTCACAAATGACCTAAAATAGTGTTGACTGGCCCGTTTAACTCCAATACAAACAAACAGATTCATAATAAAATAATAATAATAATAATAATAAAAAATAATAATAACAATAATTAACCTTATTTATAGAGGGTAACACATTTAGTACTAGTACTAATCTTCCATGTGGCCCTCTTTTCCTGGGTAGGAACCAGTACTAAGCAATGTGGATAAAGTTTCTTGCTCAAGGAAACAAGATGTGGCGCTTGCGAGGATCGAACCGGCTACCTCTCGATCTCAAATCCGATGCTTTACCACTGCACCACAGCGCTCTACTCGTCCAGTATGGATCAGGTGAGCGATCCAGGGCCATCATGGCCCTAATGTTTAATGTGATGGTTCTAATGTCAATACGAGTACCTACAACTACTATATTTTTGAGCAAAAATAAAAAAATTATGCATGCCGCTATAAACCCCACTTTTCTCTATATATAAAGTGAGGTTGCAGGGGGTTCATTTCACGGACTTAAGTCTTAATATGATGATCAAAATACTCATTTCTCATTACATACTTATACATTGTAAACTTTACCGCCATAAAAATGAAAATTTTCAGATGAAAAATTGTGATATTTTTCTTATTTCAGCTCAAAATATAGATTGTGGGTACTCGTTAGAACCGCCTCATCGAGGCGGTTCTAACAAGTAGCCACAATCATATTTTAGAGCAGAAATACGTAAAATAAGGTTTACCCCTGTAAACCCCAGTTTTACTATATAAAATTGGGGTTCAAGGGGGTCAAAATTATATAGGCGTGTTTTCATGGTGTGAAAAAAAAAAAAAAAAAAAAAAAACATACACAATATTCACGATCAATCTCCATGAAAGACCATTTTACCCGTTATTAAGATGAAATGACATCTCAAGTCCTGCTGCCCAATGAAACCAAAAGGGTTTATATGCATGGACGGTCCAGCTACCATCACTTTGCCTGGGTAGGCTTAGTCCTTCTGACAGGCTTAGTACTTCTTAGCGGTTTACCAACACCCATGTGAGTGGTCATTTTCAGCTCTATGTGGAAGCATCATGCAGCACAAACTATTTCTTCAAGCCTCGATGGGCGGGGGCATTTCTATCTTTGTGACCAATACTAACATGGCTGTGGAAGCTTATTATTATATCATCGCATAAACAAGTCTGTGTAACGAACACCCCCGAAACTCCACTTTATATAGTCTAGAGAAAACTAGTATTTATAGGGGTATTCATTATTTTGCTTATTTCTGCTCCAAGACATAGGTTTTGGGTACTCGTTAGAACCGCTTCAATGAGGCGAGTCAAACGAGCACCAAAAACCTGTGCTTGCAGTATGAATAAGAAAAATATCACGGATTTTCTTCAGAAAAGTAGCCATTTTGGAGATGTCAGAAAATGCACTATGTGGCACTGGTGTGTTACCAACCTTCACTAGCTTGAATACCTTTTATTTGAGACAAGTGTAGTTTGAGTGACTGAGGGTTAACCATAGTACCAGGTCACTAGGCATAATAAGGATTTTTCCATGTTTTAAAATAAAGGATTATTGTGTATACCCATTAGAGCTGCTTCATAAAGGTTATTCTAATGAGTAAGAAAATTCTGTCTAAATTTATATGAATATCTGCAGTTATGTGACATTTTGTTTACGAACTCACAAAAGAGGTTAAAACAGCATTGGTAAACTAGACCTCTGTGTTGTAGCCAATTAAAAACATGCATATACATTGTAAATTTTACCACATAAACAGGAACATTTTATATGAAACTTTGTGATACTTTTCTTATTTTGCTCAAAATATAGATTGTGGGTACACGTTAGAACCGACTCATTGAGGCGGTTCTAACGAGTACCCACAATCTATATTTTAGAGCAAATCTATATTTTAGAGAAGAAATAAGAAAAATAAGGTTTACCCCTGTAAAAATTAGGTTTACCCCTGTAAACCCCTGTAAACACCAGTTTTACTGTATAAAATTGGGGTTCGAGGGGGATAAATTATATAGACGTGTTCGTGATGGAGGTGGTTCTAACGAGTACCCACAATCTATATTTTAGATCAGAAATAAGTCAAATTAAGGTTCAGCCCTGTAAACTCCAGTTTTACTATAAAAAAGAGGGGGTTCAAAGTTATATAGGCGTGTTTGCATGATTAATCTCACAGCAAACATAGAGACTATCTTCTTATACTGAGGAGGTAAATCAGCAGTTAAACGGTCGGAAATTTCGTTTTACGGCAGCTCAATATAAGAGTTGCGACCGTAAAACTGACGATTTTCCACCTCAAATGACAGTTTTCAATGCAGTCATCCAGGCTCCTACTAAATACTGCAAAGACATCAAAAGACACCAAAAGTCATCAAAAGACACCAAAAGTCATCAAAAGACATCAAAAGTCATCAAAAGACACCAAAAGTCATCAAAAGACATCAAAAGTCCCCAAAAGTCATCAAAAGACACCAAAAGATACCAAAAAGACATCAAAAGACGTCAAATTTTATTATCCAAGTGGTGTCCTGGTGGAGGTTGAGGCGGATATATACTTTTGGATTGCTGTTACAGAAGAGGAGATCCAAGCCTCATCTAGGGCTTTTTTTTTTCGTCATGGTATTTTTGTCAAATGATAAAAAATACATGATTATTACTGGAAGATTGACAAGTTTCAACACATATATAAGTCACATATCTTCCAGCGTGATCTAAACCTTAGTAGGCCAACATTTAGCCTGCCTTGGAATAGTGTGCTTAGGTTCACGTACTGCATTTGGTATAATCCAAATGTGTTGAAATGGCCGTAAAAACCATAAATCAAACAATCAACAAAGTGAAAAGGATAATCCGATGCTCATTGCAATACAGCAATGGTGAATGTATGTAATAATCATTTTATTAAGCGACTGGATTTGTCTGTTCCCTATTTATTTGACATGCTTTTCACAGATCTAGGTGCATCCATTGCGAAAACCACCAACAAATGAAAATATCTATTACAAAAATCCTACATATTTCATATTTCTGCTCTGTTTACAGATTGCAGGTACCCGTTAGAACCGCCTCGCAGTTCTGTGAGGCGGTTCTAATGAGTACCCATAATCTATGTTAAGAAAATAATGTATACCCCTGTAAACCCAGTAAACTGTCTAAAAGTGTGGTTATCAGGGTCAAAATTAGATGGACGTGTTTTCCTAATGAGTCATCTAGAACATAGGAAGTAATGCATGCAGTGAAGACTAAGATCAGACTCAGCGTTAATTCTGAAGGGTTGTGGATTTAGAAAGTAACGCATTTTTGTTTGATAAAAATCTTGTGAATTAAAAAAAAATAAAAACGCATCTTAGACAATTGAAATTTACACTGTTATAGCGAGTCTGATACATAATTGACCACTGCAATTCGTTTCGTAAAGCAAAGACAATGGAGAAAATAAAAAATTACTTTCATTAAAACAAAGCAAGATTAAAATAACACAAGCACAAAGGTGTATTACTCGTATTTTGGCTGCTGAAAAATAAATATGGTTTATAAATTGTCAAAGGTTCGGGATGCTGCCCCAAGCAAAGAAGGGCACTGTTTGTTGGTGCACTGTGTTTGTCTTCTGGTACTCCAGTTTTCCCGCTCCTATTCGCCAGACTGATCATGAATATAAGTGAACTACTCATGAAATGCTGTTAAAGCAAAGAAGGACGCTGGTTGTGGGTGCATTGTGGTTTTCTTCAGGTAATTCAGTTTTCCCGCCCCTAGGTGCCAGACTGGTACATGATATAAGTGAACTACTCTTGAAAGGGCCGTAAAAGAAAAAAAAGCAAAGACGCTACTGGTTGTGTGTGCATTATATTTTTCTCTGGTACACCAGTTTTCCCACCCCTATTCACAAGACTGATACTCGATATAAGTGAACTACTCTTGAAAGGGCCATAAAAGAAAAAAAAATATATTTTGACCCTGTGCATGACAACACCTGCAATAGGACTCATTCGACCAGCAAAGACTCAAATCAGCCTGCGCATCCGCGCAGTCTGATCAGAGCTTTTGTTGTTCGCATCGCCTTGGGTTATGGGTTCATTACCCCTTGGGATAATCGAGGCTACTACCTTTTGGGGACTTTTGATGTCTTTTGATGACTTTTGATGACTTTGGTGTCTTATGATGTATTTTGATGACTTTTGGTGTGTTTTGATGTCTTTTGATGACTTTTGGTGTCTTTTGATGTCTTTGCAGTATTTAGTATGACCGGTCATCCATCCCCATTCTACTGCACTTATTCACTTGTTTATTTAAAAAAAAAATGTTCATTTTTACTCTGAACAGCAAGCGCTCAGAGCTGGGTAAAACCAAATAACAACCGATGGAAAGTGACGTTATGTGATGATGACAGGCTTCTGATAGTATACTGCAGAATATTATGTCGCAACTGTTTGACGTTACCCAGACAAGTGTTTCGTTCAATAAGCAAGTGGGTCTAAGAATGAATTTCCACTGTACATACCCAGCGGGCAATAATCGGTTGATTCAACGTTGAGTCAACGTTGAAGGCAAACGTTGAATAAACGTTGATTTTGGGTTGAATATGAAATTTGAATCAACGTTGCACAGTCAACGTTGACTCAAAGTTGATCATCCAACAGTGAATCAACGTTGATATTTCAGTGTTGATTCAACGTTAAGATATTAATGTTGAATAAACGTTGATATTCGGTTGAATATGAAAGTTGAATCAACGTTGAGCAGTCATCTTTGAACCATAGCTTAATTTTCAACCTTGCATCAACGTTGAAATATCAACCATATTAAACCAAACTGATATAACTACAGAAACAGCGTTTAAGAAACCATGATTTATTAAAGAAACGAAACTAACATATAAATTTGCAAACTGTAAATATTTCATACGCACGCAAGGGCGCCCACTTTTTCACATCAAGTTTCTTTTAAGATATTACGAGCCACAAACACTGTTGTACTTCAAGTTTGTAGAACTGATCACTGTTTTTTTTTGTTTGTTTGTTTTTTTTCGACATTAGCTACCACCTGTTCTGTAAGCTGTCTATTTTAGTCGGACGCTAGTTTCTTTTCTTTTCTTTTTTAATTCTGTCGGGGTTAAGGCTTTGATGCTATTCATAACACTATCTGAAAAACAAGAAAGGCAATTCTTCAAATTACACCACAGATGTATTTTCTCCTATAAATGCATGTTTAGTTTCTGGAAGGAATTATTGTGTATTGTGTAGAAAATCCGTACACTTTAGAAATGCATTTTATCTTTCTGCTTTTTTATGTAAATATGAACGCAGTGGGTCGCATGCAAATTCAATGAACCCCGAATGGGTTCGCGTTAACTTTGACCGCGATCCGCTGTAGTTCAAGTTTTCAGGAAAAGTATGTATTTGTAATGGCTGTATGCTCTGAAGTATCAATACCACCTCGCATGAGGATCGTTTTCTAAAAAGCCACCTCTCCTCGACAGACTGGTATGAGGATCGATCGAAAATTGAAAAAAAAAAGCATGAGCATAGAGAAGTTTAAATTCTTAGTTAGTGTTTCCTTACTTCATGTGCTTATTACGTAAATAATGAAATCATGCTTGTAAACCGAAAGCATGTATGTGTAAGTGCTGTATGCTTTAAAGTATCGATACCACCTCACCGTGAATGCAGGGCATGAGGATCGTTTTCTAAAAAGCCACCTCTCCTCAACAGACTGGTACGAGGATCGATCGAAAATTGAAAAAAGCATGACCATAAAGAAGTTTAAATTCTGAATTAGGGTTCCTTACTTCATGTGCTAATTACGTAAATAATGAAATCATGCTTGTGAACCGAAAATATGTATGTGTATGTGCTGTATGCTTTGAAATATCGATACCACCTCACCATGAATGCAAGACATGAGGATCGTTTTCTAAAAAGCCACCTCTCCTCAACAGACTGGTATGAGGATCGATCGAAAATTAAAAAAAAAACATGCGCATAGAGAAGTTTAAATTCTGAATTAGTATTGCCTTACCTCATGTGCTAATTACGTAAATAATGAAATCATGCTTGTAAACCGAAGGTGTGTGTGTGTGTGTGTGTGAATTCGGGTTTAACGTCGCTTTCAACAATTTTTCAGTCATATCACGACGGTGTCTGGTTGCGACAGGGAGCTCAATGCTCACGTTTATAGTGCTGCCTCACTGAAGTATCATGTCCCAGACACATTACATGATACCACACCCAGTCACATTATCCTGACACTGGATCGACCAGTCCTAGCTCTACCCCGTAAATCTGAGTGCCAAGCGAGGAGCAGCTAGTACCATTTTTAACGACTTTGGTATGTCGCGGCCCGGGATCGAACCCGAGACCTCCCGTTCCCCGGAGCGGACACTCTACCAATTGAGCTATCGGGGCCGGTGTAAACCGAAGGTATGTATGTGTAAGTGCTTTATGCTTTGAAGTATCGATACCACCTCACCATGAATGCAAGGCATGAGGATCGTTTTCTAAAAAGCCACCTCTCCTCAACAGACTGGTATGAGGATCGATCGAAAATTGAAAAAAAAAAACCATGAGCATCGAGAAGTTTAAATTCTGAATTAGATATTTATTGTGTTTAATTCCTTACTTAATGTGCTACTTAAATAGTGAAATCATGAGTGTTGTATACTTTGCAGTATCGATACCACCTCACCATAACTGCTAGGTATGAGGATCGTTTTCTATGTTGTAAGCCATCTCTCCACAACAGACTGGTTTGAGGATCGACCGATAATATAAATATATATATGCAGCAAGAGTTTTAATTATGAATTAGTAATTTAAATCGCACATCAAGATAAGTTCTTATTTATGAACAATTTGCATTGGATCCTCAATTTTACACGAAAACATGCATAAAATAACGTTTAATCTTGAAAATGCCATAACCAAAAATAGGATTGAACCAAAAATCTGAGTTAAGTAACCTTACAATAAGCAAACATTTTTTCGGTTTTACTTATCGTGCTAGACTGGAATCAGTCCAAATGTTCACTCTAACTCACACTCTAGACCTATAAATGTCTCTCTGATTACCTACCATATCCCTCTCTGAAACCTGTTCCTTCATCTTCAAAATTTCATTCATTAAAGAAGTCATTATTTATTAGAGGAGAGAAAGCTAAATATGCTTATGAACAAAACAGCTAAATAAATGTGGCTGCATGCATGTAGTGTTTGTTAATGCCATATGTTTGGCTGCGTCTATACCACCGTACAATGAAAGCTGAATAATTATACTGTTATTGCCATTATGTATGACACTGCATCGGAATTGGGGGCGATGGTGAAAATTTCGTAAACTCCGGATTTGAAACCCAATCAGTAGTTTAACTACTGGCGGTCACATCATGTTAACAAGTCCATGCAATGATTACCCTTGTAAACACTACTTTATATAGAGAAAAGTGGGGTTAACATTATTTTACTTATTTCTGCCCCGAAACATAAATGCGCTGGAGTGCAGTGGTAAAGCATCGGGTTTGAGATCGAGAGGTCGAATATAATTATTAATACTTATTGTGAATACGCGTTAGAACCGGCTCTTACGAGCATCTACAATCTATGTTTGGAGCAGAAATAAGAACAAATCATCAATTATCATGGTAGAAGTAAAACAAAGATCAGGAATCGATACAATTAACTTACTCCACCCATCAAAGACAACAAGGGGAAAGAAACACAAACATGAAGCGACTGGATGCATAAAATATTGCCCTGCATTACATAGGCATGTTGTCGTAATGATTCCGTTGCAGTTTCTGGTTTTGTACTGTTGGTGCACGCACATTTCGATTGTGTATGTGACGTGTCGTCTCATCATTTCTAACTGTTATTTTGGTGGCTTGTGGTGGCTGTCGTCTTTGATTGTGGCTTTTCCTGAGTGACCTTTTCTTACTAAATAAAATTAACGTCTAACATGTTCCATGCATACGTACCCGTAGCTTGCTGTTGCTTGTTGGAACCGCCTTCTAACGGGTACCCACGACCTATGTTTTGAGAAGAAATAAGAAAAGTAAAATAATAATAATAATAATAATAATAATAATAATAATAATAATGCAGGGCTAGGCCTATGCTTCTGTTTATTTCATGTTTTTTTCTAGATAAAGTGATATGATTTTGGTTTTAACATGTCTTGTTTTGTTTGTTTTATTTGAGGTTTCACGTCCCCGTCAACACTGTATAGGTCATTATGGAGTCGTTGCTTCCAATTTTGTGTGACTTTTTCCCGACATGGAGATGAAATGACATCTCAAGCCCTGTGCCCAAATGATCCAATAATGTTTATAAGCACGGACAGTCCAACTCGCACCGCTTTACCTGGGCAGGCTTAGATTCTCTGAGCGGTTTACCAGTACTCATGTGCGGTCGGTTTCAGCTCTGCGTCGAAGCATCATGCAGCCCATTTATTTCTGCAAGCCCCAATGGGCGGGGGCCGCATATGTCTTGTAACAAACGTTTAAATATGCATTTTTATTGTAAACCCTGTCGAATTGCATTTGCACATTATAATGCCTATATAGGGTACAATGGATGAGATTTGGGTAAATAGTGTAGCCCCACGTACTAAGTACACCCAGGGCATCTTGCACCATTTGCATAAAAACACATGTATAATAACAGTAACATATAATAGGGAACGGAATCGTCCAAACTAACCATGTACAGGCATAAAAGATATGGGCCTAATTGGCCTAGTTGATAAGAGCGCTGACTCTTAATTATTAGATCCCTCATCGCTGTGGTTCGAGCCTGGCTCGGGTCACACGTGAGACGCCAAGTTCTGCAACGGAACGTCAGGTAATTTTTTCTCCGGTTACTCCGGTTTTCGGTCACCTCTGATAAACGATCGGCTCGATATGAGTGAAATAATCTTGAAAGGGCCGTACAATCCATCACGTGAACTCGTCCGTGAAATAAACACCTCCTAAACCCCACTTTATATAGAGAAAACTGGGGTTTACGGGGGTATATATCATTTTTCTTATTTCTACATTTCTGTTTCAAAACATAGGTTGTGGGTACTTGTTAGAAGCGCCTCAATGAGGCAGTTCTAACGGGCACCCACAACATATGTTTGAAGTAGTGAGTGAGTGAGTTTTAGTTTTACGTCCCACCAACAGCGAAGGTCATACGGAGACGGGACCTCGGTTTAAAGACTCTTCCGAAAGTCTGGAGAAGCCCGGGATCGATCCTGCGATCCCTAGTTTACAAGGCGAGTAACGTAACCACTGCACCACGGAGGCTTCTGATGTTTGAAGTAAAAGTAACAAAAATATCACAAATTTTCATCAGAAAAGAAGCCATTTTTGAGATGTGAAAAAATGCACTATGTCGCACGGGTGTGTGTTCGAAAAAAAAAAAGGCATAAAACTTGTGGCATAAGCTGGGCAGAAATAGAATCGTGCATTTTACCGGGTATTTTAATTTATATATTTTTCCTTTGACGGGCCAATTATATATTCATCATTGCACTTCGTTTCGTTCGATTTAAAAGTTTCCTGGAAAAATGAAAAGTTTCTCTTCATTTAAAAGTTAATTTTAAAATTTATAAAGAACAAAGCTATTACAAAGTCACTTTTAAATGATATTTTGTATTAACTGCAAGTTGAGAAGCTCGTTTTGGCGGTGCATTTTCATAACTGCGCGTCTGCGTGCATGCGCTTGTAATGAGCACTTGAAAGAGTACTAAATTTATTAATCAAAAAGTTTCTTCGTTTCCATTGTACTGTGCGTAATAACACATACCACATGCTAATATGAAAATACATGCAGTAATAATGATAATAATAAATCTTACCTCGCACAATGAATAACATGTTTCTGTTTTTTTTCCTCTTTGTCTCAAGCTCACGAAAAAACTTACACGCTCTGTGTGCATGCGCTATAATGATTTTCCCGGCGCGTCACGTCACAACCAAAAAGGTGTGAAAATCAGATCTAACAAAGCCTGCATTTTTTTATAAGCACCATCTCATCAACTCGTATTCGTTTAGACGCAGGATAAGCCGAACACTGGTTATGCCAGCGACGTACGTAAGGATAAAACTCTAGATACCTTTTTCTGTTCGGCGCCGCCTTTTTTTGTTTCTGCGAGTTTCGTGGGAAAGTTCATTCAAAACTTGCAAACTGGAAAGATCCATATATAATTGGTATTTGACAAGCAAACAGCGTAGATCCTGATCGTTTGCCGCACCTGCGCGCCTTCTGGATTTTTATCCCAGTGGGCACATGACGTTTAGGTAACGTCGCATCAACATCGATGTGACGACGTTGATACGAAGTTGACCCGACGTGATGTGCCTTTTGGTATGTGCGATTGGTGTTTTAAAGCAGCAGCAACAACAACAACAATAATAATAATAATATCGTTGCTGTTGTTGTTGTTTATTATGTCGTGATAACCAAATGTTGATTGTCAGCCAAATTTCAACGTTGATTAAATATTTAGGACTTCAACGTTTAATCAGCAGAGTTTTACCAACTTAAGTACAACTTTGCGGAATCAGTTGTTTATATACAACAACATATCAACTTTGATTCAACGTTATACTGCCAACGTTTAATCAGTGTTGATAAATCACCGTTGAACAGAGGTTGATATAAGGTTGATCAACCAATCAACCTAATTTCAACCCAAACTCAACGTTGATTCAACGTTGAGTGCCTGCTGGGTACTTTTATATCATGGGAAGCCAAAATATCTAGCCCAGTTGTTCAAGGTGAATAATGTCATTAGTTAACATTATTTATCATATCGCGTCTAAGAGTGTAGTAAAGTCATGTAATAAATTCGATAATCCACTATATATTGTGGACTAAATATGCAAATTAGAAAGATATGCTCAGTAACGTTACATGTACGGCGTCATTAATGACGTTGCGTTTACTAATGACGGAATATTGACATTTTCGTCAAAACATAGTGAATAAAATATGTTTTAAATGCCATATGATATAAAGAACCTAGCATTCATGATAATGTATTATTGAATTTATTAAACTCGTTGAGGAAAAGGAAAAAATGCTCGGCAAAGTCTCGCATTTTATCCCTTTTCCTCAACGAGTTTAATAAATTCAATATTACATGAGCACTCCTGTAAGATCCTTTAATAAATTCAATAATATAAGAGCACTCCTGTAAGATCCTTTAATGAATTCAATAGTACATGAGCACTCATGTCTTACGTGAGTGTTCATGTATTATTGAATTTATTAATGTAAGATCCTCTATATAGAGGACCTTATGTGAGTGTTCATGTATTATTTAATTTATAAAACAGGTTGAGGAGGAGGGATAAAGTTACAGGCTTTTATTAAATTTATTAAACTCGTTGAGGAGAAGGGATAAAATGAGAGGCTTTTATTAAATTTTATTTAAACTAACTGAGGAAAATGGATAAAACGTGAGGCCTAGCCTCTCATTTTATTTGCATCTCATTTTATCCCTTTTCCTCAACCAGTTTTATAAATTTAATAATACATGGGCACAAATGTAAGATTCTATTTATCATATGTTATTTAAAACGCATTTATTCATAACTATTTTTTCTTTTTGAAAATTTCGATATTCCATCATTAGTAGACATGATATTGTGACGTTATGTGGCATATCTAGCTAATTTGCATATTTAATCCACTAGTGGATTACCAAATTTAATACATGGTGTTATTACATTCTCAGACAAGACATCATGTGATAAATTAAACATCAACCATTCAGTACCTCAAAAATCTCTTTTTTTAACAGCCAACTGGATTCCAATTTATTTGCCCTATCATTCCGATGTGAAGTGGGTTGGAGAGGATCATCCGCTAACTCACGTTACAATCATTTTATTTAAAATATATGTCAGATAGCACTCAACAGGTGGACCCAATTTTATAAAGAATTATACTAAATTTTATTTCATAAAAGTCTATCGAATCTTTATCATTCTAACTTGTAACAGTTTGGAGTCTCCCTCATTTGAACTGAGAATTTCCCTATATATTCTTTACATCTCCCTCATCACAATGGCAAACTCCCTCATACAGTTAAAATAATTATCACAGGAATATAGATTGTGGGTACTCGTTAGAACTGTCATGTCTAGGTGGTTCTAACGAGTACTTACAATCTATGTTTTTCGGCAGAAATAAGAACGAAATATCATTTTTTTCTTGATGCTGTTAGTCTTGTGAAACCATTCAGATGCAATTTACAAGTTTTCAAAAAGTTCCACCATTTTATCCACAGTTTCTTGTAGCATGCGATAGGTCATGAGGTAAATCTTCTCATCATACAGCTTCAGAATTGAATTATCTCCCGTGTTCTGCATACGGAACTGATATGCCAGGGAAAAACTTTGTGGTGCTTTAGTGTCAGTTGGATTGACTTCAGAATCCTTTGAATCTTTGTTCTCTTCATTCTTTTTCATTTTTGACTGAAATATAAGCAATATGCAGTATTATAGACTGAAAAAAATGTATTTTATGCACACCAAGGGAAAATCAAAGCACTGAGAGTACTGTTGGGTCAATTGTCTCTGTGTGTAGCCTGAGAAAATTGTTCTCATTTCAGTAACACACCCGTGTGGAATAGCGCATTTTGTCACATCTCCGAAATGGCTACTTTTCTGATGAAAATCTGTGATATTTGTCTTATTTAAACTTCAAATATAGGTTGTAGGTGCTGGTTAGAACCACCTCATTCTTACTAGTACCAGCAGCCTATGTCTTGGAGCAGAAATAAAAAAAATAAAGTATAGACCCCGGAACCCATAGTTTTTGCTATATAAAGTGGGGTTTAGTTGGTGTTCATTTCACGGACATGTCCAGCATTTAAAGCGAACAGTGTTGACCCTGACCTGACACCATGCCACCTGATCCAGGTCAACTCTATGTGCAAACAACCCATTACAAGAGCTCAGTCAAGATTTTACTTTTAACACAGTGCTCTTGATGTCACAGAAGAAGACTAGCGCTGTTATAAATACAGGAGAACTTCGATGGCTCGAACACCGATGGCTCGTTTACCATGGCTGAGCCGAACCCGTTTTTGAGTCCCTAGGGAATTCCTCTGCATAAGAAGTATTGCGTGAGTGATGATAATGCAGATTTTAAACTTTCATCTTGCAAATGTATGCTGTGTGTACTCATCAGAATCGCCTCGATGAGGCGATTCTAATGAGTACACACAGCATACATTTTTATCATAGAACATCGAAAATATTAAAATTATCACCATTAAGCCTCCTGGCAGTAACCCTCAGTGGCTCGAACTACCCCTGTCTCGAACAGATTTTCGTTGTCCTTAAGGTGTTCGAGCCATTGAAGTTCGACTGTAACTGGTAACTGGATTTTGTACATGGGCAACAATAGTCGCATGGATCGTAACCTTTAAACAATATGCACATCATGGTCTAACTGTATATCAAGTTTCAGCTTGATTGGATCTAAATTGTAGGAGTTAGCTGTAAATGAAATGTTTACAGAATTTTTCAAAGGGGAATATTCTATATTTGGTTGTCTATATCCTCAAAACAATATGCACTGCTCCACATCATGATCTAGCTACTAGTATATATCAAGTTTCAGTTTGATCGAATGTAAAATGTAGGAGTTTATCGATGGACGGACAGATGGATGGATGTCGAGGGACATTACATGATACAACTATTTTTCAAACAGGCATATAAAAATGACAAATGTGGCAGACACCATAAACACAAGACTTCAGACTATAAGCTCCCCAGGACACTGACTCAGATAAGCCAAAATACTAATAAAATGCTATAATCTAATGTCACCTACTCCTTTTGTCCTTCCTTTGACTTCATCTCTTGGTTTTACAGGGTCTGTAGGAGAACAAGAAACAAGTAAATGAGATTTATAGCTAAAGAGCCAGTCACAAATAGAAGACAACATTTTCAACACAGCCTCTTTACAATATACTATAGTTGGGGTCTGAAACAGAAACCTTGTTGGACAAACAACTGTGTTTTATCAAAACAAAAAATTATAGATTTTATAAGAAAAAAATGACCATTTTATGTTCATTTTTCTATGAAATATATAAATGTTTGGGATCCATCTTCAAACTGTGCTTTATCCAAAACTATGTTATAATGAACAGTTTTATAAAAAAGGTTTTTGGTCATGTCAGAAAGTGTGTGATGCCCTCACCTTTCTACTTGACAATATATATATAAGATTCATTAAGTTATTTAGACAAATTGTGGGCATTCCGATGGGTACGAATTGCGCATCTCTTGTGGCTGATCTATTCTTGTATTGTTATGAAAGAGACTTCATGTTGTCGCTTTCCATTGATAACCAATCTGAAATTATTGAAGCTTTTAGCTCCACTTCTAGATATTTAGATGATTTATTAAATATTGATAATACCTATTTCGATGGTTTGATCAGTCAGATTTACCCCCCAGAACGTCAGTTAAATAAAGCAAATTCTTCTGATGCCGAGGCCCTGTTTTTGGATTTACATCTATCTATTGTAGATGGGTTTGTTTCGTGCAAAAATTATGATAAACGAGATGACTTTGATTTTGAGATTGTAAATTTTCCTTTTTTGGATGGTGATGTTCCTCGTGCGCCATCCTATGGCGTTTATATTTCGCAATTAATTTGATTTGCTAGAGTGTGTAGTCATGTTACTGACTTCAACAATCGTAATAAATTATTAACGGCTAAACTTCTTAATCAGGGTTATCGGTACCATAAACTACGCAAAGCCTTTTCAAAATTTTATAGACGCCATTCTGATTTAATTTCAAAATTCAATATTGGACTTAAATCTCTCCTGCAACAAGGTCTATCGGAACCCGAATTTTACGGTGACTTAGTATATAAATTCAGAAAAATATATAACCGCAATGACTTTAGCACCCAATTTCGTAAAATCATTCTTCGATATAAAAAGATTGGGTACAACGTGGATATTATACGACAGACTGCATGCATGGTAGTTAACCCAATCAAGGTTGGCAACTTTGCTTCCCTCTTTAATTGCACGTCGGTGGGTCAGGCCTCAGATTCTATGACGGTTCCAACGTAAAGGCTTATTGAGAATTAGAGCGATCTAATTCAAGGTAATGTTGGTTGGTGCCTGATGCTCTGTCTCTGGTCGGGCCCATGGGAGTCTAACTGTTGGTTTTCTTTTGCTACAGCATTTCAGTGGTTTCTTGCTGTCGAGTACTCACCGTTGTCTCACCTCTGTGGTTCTTTGATTATTTGTGTTCACGGAGATGTTGCACTGATGAGTTAGGAGGCCCTCATGCGGACTGAACAAAGTATTTGTCTTAATCGCGACGGAAGTAAGGGCGAGGATTGTGGCCACGTAAAATCGATTTAAGCCCCCCAGTGGAAATCTTTCCACTGACCGTTCCAAGGCGGTTCTTCTGTGGCGATTTATTCATGTTGTTGTTTGTTACTTACTGTGTGTATCACTTGTGTCTTTTTATTTTGGATGGCCATGTGGCCATTTTGTGGGAAAGTAACTGTCCTTATGGCTTTCCTTTGTTTGGGTTTCCATTATGGTCTGGTCGCTTAATGTTTGTGTTTCTTTCTCTTTGGTGTCTTTGATGGGTGGAGTAAGTAAATTGTATCGATTCCTGATCTTTGTCCTACTCCTACTTTTGAGTATTGTTTTCTTAATTTACACTCATTTCATACCAATCTAAACCCTTGCTTAATCATTTGTCATGCCAATAACACAACTAATTTCAACCCACTTTAATACCAATCACAATCCTTACTCTATCACTCATTCTTAC
The DNA here is from genome assembly GCA_963580285.1 of Lucinisca nassula. Lineage (NCBI taxonomy): Eukaryota > Metazoa > Mollusca > Bivalvia > Lucinida > Lucinidae > Lucinisca > Lucinisca nassula. The sequence continues at coordinate 4,145,368 of OY757022.1, read as the reverse complement.
AAAAAATAAGCCCCCCTTTATCACAACCTTCACCTTTAGAACAAACAACCATCACAACCCTCACTTTATCACTCTTTCATACCAATCACAACCCATACTTTATCACCCATTCATAATCACCGATTGAAAAACACCATCTGACCGTTTCTTCATGACTCTTTCGTGCAAATCACAAGCCTCATTTCATCACCTTTTCATATCAATCATAACCCTAACTTATTTATCTTCCGTACCAATCACAACCTTAACTTCATCACTCTTTCAAAGCAATCACCCTCACTTCATCATTTTCGTTTTCATATCAGTCACAAATCCCAGTTCATCATTCTGTCATAGCAATCATAACCCTCACTTTATCACATACCAATCATCCTCATTTCACCACTTTTTCATATCAATCACAACCCTCACTTCATCACCCCTTCATACAATTCGTAATACCCACTTCATCACTCCTGATACCAATCAAACAGTCACTTTATCAACCTTTAATATCAACCATCTCAAACATCACTTTTCAGCTTTTCATATATGACCCTCATTTCATCCTTTCATATAAGCTATAGTTACTTAAGCCAAGGGCATTGTCAAAGCTTATGGACGGCCCGAGCGCCAGGGCCATGGCCTTGACCGGGGGTCGATATGACCCGAGGGCCATATCAACCCGGCAGTCCAGGCCCTGCCCCAAAGGCAGTACATAAACCTCGATAGCGCCCAAAATAGAAGTGAAGGCAATGATCAAAAATCAATACAATTTACCTACAGCTCCCATCAAAGACACCAAAGTGAAAGTAACACAAACATGGAACAACTAGGCCCTAATGGAAACATCAATAGCGGAAAGCCCACAGCCAGTTACTTGGCTATCCAAAACAAAATAAAATAAGCGATACACACACTCAAAGTCAAGTCATAACAAAAATAAACGACGACAGTAGAATCGCCTTAGAACGGTCAGTGAAACAAATTCCACTGGTGAGGTGGGGTTGGGGCTTAAATCGATTTTACGTGGCCACAATCCTTGCCCTTACTTTCGTTGCGATTGACAAATAATTTGTTCAGTCCGCATGAAGGCCTCCTAACTTAGGAGTTATTCATTTTCATTTCCAAAGCTTAGGTTTCCATTGTAATTTCATTTTCAAAGCTTAGGTTTCCATTGCTTTTAGTGCATTGAACAACTACTTCAGAACGATACAATACAAACATACGGCAACTGAAATGTGACACACATGTTGTTGTGTTAGTCTGGTTTCCTGCAATTCAACGGAGCGACAACCAGCAAAAAATAGAAGTGAAGGCAACGCCCAGGAATCGATACAATTAACCCACATTTCCAATCAGAGACACCAAAGGGAAAGAGACACACACATGAAATAACTAGACCCTAATGGGAACATAAATAGCGGAAAGCCAAAAGGACAGTTACTTTAAACCAGTAAATTAATCGTGATTGTCCGCAAGAAAAATCCGGTTATCTCTGAAGCGGGCACTATCAGACTGGAATTGGATCGGTCCGATTCAAAGGCGATAGTGCCTGCTGTTCATCTACCGCAGAACACCGACGTGTACGTGATGCGTTTCTGGCCGCTGAAAATACGTGGTTCATGTGTGATATGCACTGAAACATTATAACCCTCATTTTCTTTTCTTTTTATATCCTTCATAGCTATCACTTCATCTCGTTTTCATAGTACCCACCACCTACATGTTATGCGCGCAGCTGGCATTCACATTTAGTCTAATTATAGTAAAACATACCGTTTTCATTTTCAATTTCATTTCTCTGTTTCACAACAAGGCCAAGACGTTTTGCCGTGTGCACTGCTAAATCAACACATCGTTTGATACCATCTCTCAGAAGCCCACAGCTGTAATCGACAACATAAACATAAAACATCACACAGGTGACAACAAGCAAACAAGAGGCCCATGATGACCCTTTATCACTCACCTGATCCAAATTGTACAAATGAAAAGTTAGGTAATATGAAGTGCAGTGGAGGAATTGAGAAATTTTGGTTGACGGTGACCAAAGGAACATTTCTGTGGAATTATTTCAAAAATCAGTCCACCTGTTTAGGAGTAGAAGTCATTTTAAGGTTTTTAAATTTTTAGCTCTAATGGGCATCATGCCCAGTGGAGCAAAGTATTCCGAGCTATTTTGTTAGAGGGGCACCCATGGAGCATGCCATATGAAATTGTTTCCTTTTAGAGAATGCTGTCTTTTAAAGTGTTTCTATTTCAAGTTCATTTCTTGCGGCCCTCTTGTTCAGAATGGAACAATTTGAGCAAGTAAGACAGATGGTTACCAAAAATACATGCCTGTGAAATCACTTACAAACAAAAAAAAAAACCCTTGTTGAGGAGAAGTCATTTAAAGGTCATTATTTTCCCAGTTCTAAGCACTGTCAGCCCCACTGTTTAGCAGAGTGGAACCATTTCAGCAATATTGGAAGAGGGCTTCCCAAGTAAGATTCCTGTGAAATTATTTCAAAGTAGAAGTAAAACAAAGATCAGGAATTGATACAATTAACTTACTCCACCCATAAAAGACACCAAAGGGAAAGAAATACAAACATTAAGCGACCAGACCATAATGGAAACCTAAACAAAGGAAGGCCATAAGGACAGTTACTTTCCCACAAAATGGCCATTTGTCCATCCAAAACCAAAAGACACAAGCGACACACACAGCAAGCAACAAACAACAACATAAATAAATCGCCACAGAAGAGCCGCCTAGGAACGGTCAGTGGAAGATTTCCACTGGGGGGCTTAAATCGATTTTACGTGGCCACAATCCTCGCCCTTACTTCCGTCGCGATTTAGACAAATTTAGGCAAATCCACACGTCTATTTTGGAGGAGAAGTCATAAGGACTAGAATGTGGTTAATTTTTTTTCTATTTTTAGCTCCGATGGTCATCTTATTTATTGGTGTTGAAGGGTTGTAGCAATTTTGTTAGAGCATTACCCAAGGAACGTTCCTTTTAAATAATTTTAATATCCATCTACGGGTTAAGGAACAGGAGTCGTTTAAATATGTTTCTATTTTTGTCTCAGACAGCCAACTCATTTTTGATTTTTATTTGCCTTCACTGCAGCTGGTGTTGTGCCGTGTGGCGGCCGTAAAACGTCTCCCCGTACATCAACCATAGTGCAGTTTATATTTTACTTTTGGTCCTTTGAGATCAGCGTGAATATTCTGAGAAATCGGAAATATATTATTGGTTTAGACTCATATTCTAGACAGGTTTTTAATTATTTGGACCCCATTTTGAATTATATCAGTCTTTGAATCGACTGCCTATTCGAAATTCGCAAAATTGCAGTATGTTTCCTCTGGCTTTCTTTGCCGGATCATTACAGGGTCACTGATGAGGCTTTATTAGCCGAAACTACGTAGTATGACCCATCTTCTTTCTTATGAATGTTTTCATTGCTCTTAAAGGAACTCATTTTTGATTTTTATTTGCCTTCACTGCAGCTGGTGTTGTGCCGTGTGGCGGCCGTAAAACGTCTCCCCGTACATCAACCATAGTGCAGTTTATATTTTACTTTTGGTCCTTTGAGATCAGCGTGAATATTCTGAGAAATCGGAAATATATTATTGGTTTAGACTCATATTCTAGACAGGTTTTTAATTATTTGGACCCCATTTTGAATTATATCAGTCTTTGAATCGACTGCCTATTCGAAATTCGCAAAATTGCAGTATGTTTCCTCTGGCTTTCTTTGCCGGATCATTACAGGGTCACTGATGAGGCTTTATTAGCCGAAACTACGTAGTATGACCCATCTTCTTTCTTATGAATGTTTTCATTGCTCTTAAAGGAACTCATTTTTGATTTTTATTTGTTCATTGGAGCAGAACAGTTTGATCAACTTCAGGAGATACGCACCAAAGAAAGATTCCTGTGAAATTATTTCAAACCGATTGGATCCAGTAGTTTAGGAGCAGAGGTCAATTAAACGTTTTTTTCTAATTTTAGCATGGTGCCCATCTTGTTCATCTGAGCAGAATTGTTTGCCATTTGGTAAAGAATCAACCAAGAAACATTCCAGTTAAAGTATTTCAAAATCAATCTACCAGTTTGGAGAAGAAGTCGTTTATAAAAGTTTGTCTACTTTTAGCTCTGGTGGTCGTATTGACCATCCGAGCCAAACGGTTTGAGCATATTTTATAAAGCATAATTCAAGGAACATTCATGAGATTTGTTTTAAAAAAATCCATACCACTGGTTATTTTCAAATTGGGCTAGTGGCCTAGGAGGAGAAGTCTTCTAAAGGTTTTTCTATTTTAGCTCTGACGGACATCTTGTTCAGCAGAGCGGAACCATTAAGCAATTTTGGTAGAGGGGCCCACAAGGATAATTCCTAAAAACCCCTTTATGTATATCAGCCAATCGGATTATATGATATAATGTTTTCGTTCAAACTCACAAAATGAATGACAAATAGGGTCAGTCCGGATTCGACGATGGCTTCTAGAGAAGTCATTTAATCTGGATCTATATTATTTACAAAGGTGGGGGTTGCCGTCAGCAGCAGGGTAAAGTTTAAGATTAATATATGTTAGATTTTTTTTATTCTGTCTTGAAAAGGAACGTTGTGTGTACTCATCAGAATCGCCTCACAGAAACGATTCTATTGCATACAAACCAGATTCTTTTATTTTATAGAAAATCGAGAAGGTATCCTCAAGTCATCATACGTTCGAGCCTCGCTCGGGTCACATGTGAGACGCCAAGGTCTGCAACGGAAGGTCAGGTGGTTTTTCTCCGGGTACTCCGGTTTTCGCCCACCTTTGATTAACGATCGGCTCGATATGAGTGAAATAATCTTGAAAGGGTCGTAAAACCAAAACCACCCCATCTCGAATAAATTTTCAGTTTAACTCTATTTATCATATGAGCCCCGCCAAGCGAATTTGTGCCTTCGAGCATTACATCATGACAAATTTTAACTGCGCATGCCCAGCCATTCAGAGGGGCCAGGGATATGGCTTTCTGTCTGAAGGTTCCTCTTGATTCACTGCTTGTATGAGCGAGCAGCGAATGTTCTGGCGAGACTTCGCTGCTCGCATAGGCGATAAGTATCAAAATCGCTTGACGGGGCCCATATAAGTCGGTGTTATTTAGTGGATAACGTTATGTAATGAAAATCATATGACAAAACGTGTAATAGCACATGGTTACTGACACGCAACGTCATGACGACGTCCGTGATAACCCTATGTTTTCTTTGGAACAACTTCGGTGTAAAACTGTTAAATGATAAACAGAATCTTTCCTCGTAGTCACTTCATATGAAATTTATGAAAGTAGAAGTAAAACAAAGATCAGGAATTGATACAATTAACTTACTCCACCCATAAAAGACACCAAAGGGAAAGAAATACAAACATTAAGCGACCAGACCATAATGGAAACCTAAACAAAGGAAGGCCATAAGGACAGTTACTTTCCCACAAAATGGCCATATGGCCATCCAAAACCAAAAGACACAAGTGATACACACAGTAAGTAACAAACAACAACATAAATAAATCGCCACAGAAGAGCCGCCTTGGAACGGTCAGTGGAAGATTTCCACTGGGGGGGGGGGGGGCTTAAATCGATTTTACGTGGCCACAATCCTCGCCCTTACTTCCGTTGCGATTTAGACAAATAATTTGTTCAGTCCGCATGAAGGCCTCACCCAAGGTTCATTTCAAAAATTTCATATGAAATGACCTCTCATGTAAGATCTTCTAGTTATCATATGATGTCGCGTCTGAGAATAGAATAACGCCATGTATTAAATTTGGTAATCCACTGGTGGATTAAACATGCAAATTAGTTAGATATGCATGGTAATGTTACACATACGGCGTCCTTAATTTCATCGCATCTACTAATGGCAGAATATTCACATTTTTGCAAAACACAACAAAAGAAACAAGAGCTGTCGCATGATAGCATATCTAGCCTGTTTCGCGCCTTCAAGATAACAGGTAAAATCACTGAACCATGTATTATAGGTCACACTCACCTACATATATTTTGAGGTCAATCATCAGGTCACATGGAACTTATTTACCGGCCTGGATAACTCAGTTGGTAGAGTGTCCGCTCAGGGGAACGGGAGGTCACGGGTTCTGTTACTGTTACTGTTACTATGGAATTCCACCCTTGGTAGGGTCACCGTATTATATACGTTCTCTTCATGAATTAACCGACTTTACTATTACATAACGAGGCAGCATAATCCCAGACCGCATATTGTAGAGGGCAGTACGACATAAAGTCCCTGGGCACTAAGGTTCATGTCCTCGCGGCAGATGTGATCACAAATAGCCTTCCTAGTATCGTCAGCAACCACGAAGCGAAAAGAATAAGTTTGGAATAATTCACTTAATGTTGGCGGCCTTATATAAGTTAAGTCAAATATCACCCTTATTTGTTAATCACGATCACAGCGGCACACTGTAATGACGGGAACACAATCACCGGGCCGCGACACACCAAAGTAGAAGTAAATCGATACAATTAACTTACTCCACCCATCAAAGACACCAAAGGGAAAGAAACACAAACATTAAGCGACCAGACCATAATGGAAACCTAAACAAAGGAAGGCCATAAGGACAGTTACTTTCCCACAAAATGGCCATATGGCCATCCAAAATAAAAAGACACAAGTGATACACACAGTAAGTAACAAACAACAGCATAAATAAACCGCCACAGAAGAACCGCCTTGAAACGGTCAGTGGAAACATTTCCACTGGGGGGCTTAAATCGATTTTACCTGGCCACAATCCTCGCCCTTACATCCATCGCGATTTTGTTCAGTCCGCATGAAGGCCTCCTAACTCATCAGTGCAACATCTCCGTGAACACAAAAAAATCAAAGAATCACAGAGGTGAGACAACGGTGAGGACTCGACAGCAAGAAACCACTGAAATGCTGGAATGTCGTTAAGAATGGTACTAGCTGCTCCTCGCTTGACACTCAGACGGGGTAGAGCTAGGACTGGTCGGCCCAGTGTCAGGATAATGTGACTGGGTGTGGTATCATGTAAATGTGTCTGGGACATGATACTTCAGTGAGGTGGCACTATAAAAGTGAGCATTGAGATCCCTGTCGTAACCAGACACCGTCGTGATATGACTGAAAAATTGTTGAAAGCGACGTTAAACCCGATTTCACACACACATGTAACTTATATTCCAGGTATGACATTTCTCCATCAAAAAGTCTCGAGTTTTGAACCACGGAATATGTAATTCACATTGACCTTCATATATTTTTATGCTATGCATCGGGTCACATGGAATTTATAATCCTGGTATGAAGTTTCTCCATCATGTAGTGTTCAAGATGTTAGGTAAAATCACTGAACTATGAAATTCAGGTCACACCAACCTAGATATAAGTCAATTATCTGGTCGAATGGAACTAATATCCCAGGTATGACATTTTTCTATCAAACCAGTCGAGATGCAAGGTAAAATCATTGGACCATGAAATATAGGTCACACTGACCTAGATATATTTTGATGTCATTCATCGGGTCACATGGAATTCTTTTTAGAAGCATTCATCGTGTGGTGGTTTAGCTTCTCACCTTGTAAACCAGGGATTGCAGGATCGATCCCGGGCTTCTCCAAACTTTCGGATAAGTCTTTACACTGAAGTCCCGTCTCCGTATGACCTTAGCCCTTGGTGAGACGTAAACTCAAACACTCATTCAAATACTCGTATGGAATTTGTAATACAGGTATGAAGCTTCTTCATCAAATAGTGTGTAAGGCAAAATCACTGAACCATGAACAAAAGGTCATACTGACATGCTATATTTTGTGTTCAATCAACTGGTTGCCTGGAACTAATATTCCTGGTATGACATTTTTCCATCAGATAGTATTTGAGTTTTAAGGCAAAATCAGTCCCTCTTGAAATATAGGTCACATTTACCTAGATATAATTTGATGTCAATCACCAGGTCATATGGAAGTTATTTTCCAGGTATTACATTCCTCAGTCAAATAGTATTCAAGATATAAGGCAACATCACTTAACCATGAAACGTAGGTCACACTGACCTAGATATACTTGAAGAACCTTCATTGGGCCACATGGAACTAATATCCCAGGTATGACATTTATCCAACAAATAGTCTTCAAATTAGTCGGCAAATTAGTAGGCCTTCATGCGGACTGACCAAGTTATTTATCTTAATCGCGACGGAAGTAAGGGCGAGGATTGTGTCCATGTAAAATCGATATAGCTCCCCTTTGGAATTCGTTTTCACTGACCGTTCCAAGGTGGTTCTTCTGTCTCGGTTTATTTCTGTTATGGTTTGTCTTTGGGTGTTTGTGTCGCTTATATTATTTTACTTTGGATAGCCTATTGGCCGTTTTGTGGGAAACTAACAGTCCTTTTGGCTTTCCGCTATTGATGTATCCATTAGTTTGCTGTGTGTGTTAACGAAGGCCAAGACAAGCTTCCTACGCTATACTGGTTACCAAAACTTCATAAAAAACCTTACAAAGCATGGTTTATTGCAAATTCTAGTTCTTGCACTACCACTGAACTTTCTAAATTATTAACTTCCTGTCTTACTGCTATTAAAACGCATGTAATTAAATATTGTGATAAAGTCTTTGAAAGATCAGGAAGAAATCTGTTTTGGTCTATAAAAAATTCGAATGAGGTTTTAAATAAATTGAAATCTAGACAGTTTCGTGCTTCTAGTCTGTCTACCTACGATTTTTCCACTCTTTACACTACACTTCCTCATAATCTTATAAAAGAAAAGCTTAATGATTTAATTGAATGGGCTTTTCACAGAGAAGATTCTCTCTATCTTGCATGTAATGTCAGAAATGCATTTTTCACTTCTAAAGAGCATAAGAATTATACACTTTGGTCATGTCAGAAAGTGTGTGATGCCCTCACCTTTCTACTTGACAATATTTATATTAGATTCGGTACTAAGTTATTTAGACAAATTGTGGGTATTCCGATGGGTACTAATTGCGCACCTCTTGTGGCTGATCTGTTCTTGTATTGTTATGAAAGAGACTTCATTTTGTCGCTTTCCATTGATAACCAATCTGAAATTATTGAAGCTTTTAGTTCTACTTCTAGATATTTAGATGATTTATTAAATATTGATAATACCTATTTTGATGGTTTGATCAGCCAGATTTACCCCCTAGAACTTCAGTTAAATAAAGCAAATTCTTCTGATACCGAGACCCCGTTTTTGGATTTACATCTATCTATTGTAGATGGATTTGTTTCGTGCAAAATTTATGATAAACGCGATGACTTTGATTTTGAGATTGTAAATTTTCCTTTTTTGGATGGTGCTGTTCCTCGTGCGCCATCCTATGGCGTTTATATTTCGCAATTAATTCGATTTGCTAGAGTGTGTAGTCATGTAACTGACTTCAACACTCGTAATAAATTATTAACGGCTAAACTCCTTAATCAAGGTTATCGGTACCATAAACTACGCAAAGCCTTTTCAAAATTTTATAGACGCCATTCTGATTTAATTTCTAAATTCAATATTGGACTTAAATCTCTTCTGCAACAAGGTCTATCGGAACCCGAATTTTATGGTGACTTAGTATATAAATTCAGAAAAATATATAACCGCAATGACTTCAGCACCCAATTTCGTAAAATCATTCTTCGATATAAAAAGATTGGGTACAACATGGATATTATACGACAGACTGCATGCATGGTAGTTAACCCAATCACGGTTGGCAACTTTGCTTCCCTCTTTAATTGCACGCCGGTGGGTCAGGCCTCAGATTCTATGACGGCTCCAACGTAAAGGCTTATTGAAAATTAAAGAGATAATGTTGGTTGGTGCCTGATGCTCTGTCTCTGGTCGGGCTCATCGGAGTCTAACTGTTGGTTTTCTTTTGCTCCAGCATTTCAGTGGTTTCTTGCTGTCGAGTCCTCACCGTTGTCTCACCTCTGTGGTTCTTTGATTTCTGTGTTCACGGAGATGTTGCACTGATGAGTTAGGAGGCCTTCATGCGGACTGAACAAATTATTTGTCTAAATCGCGACGGAAGTAAGGGCGAGGATTGTGGCCACGTAAAATCGATTTAAGCCCCCCAGTGGAAATCTTCCACTGACCGTTCCAAGGCGGCTCTTCTGTGGCGATTTATTTATGTTGTTGTTTGTTACTTACTGTGTGTATCACTTGTGTCTTTTAATTTTGGATGGCCATATGGCCATTTTGTGGGAAAGTAACTGTCCTTATGGCCTTCCTTTGTTTAGGTTTCCATTATGGTCTGGTCGCTTAATGTTTGTATTTCTTTCCCTTTGGTGTCTTTTATGGGTGGAGTAAGTTAATTGTATCAATTCCTGATCTTTGTTTTACTTCTACTTTGCTGTTTCATGTTTGTGTTTCTTTTCCTTTGGTGTCTCTGATGGGAGTTGTGTTTTAATTGCATCGATTCCTGATCATTGCCTCAACTTCTATTTTTCATGATACAAGGTAAAATCACTGGACCATGAAATGTAGGTGACCCGGAACGTGAAACGTAGGCCACCAGGACCTTCACTCTTTTACACTTAAACCAATGTCACTTAGTTTGCTGATGTATAACCAGTTATATTATAAGCATAATAGAAATTCATATAACATTTTACAAATGGTTCCTAGATTTTGAGCCCCAACCCAACCCCAGGCATGAGCTCAGGGGTGTGTTCTTTTGGAATTTCAGAAGACCCTCCCAGGTAATGAATGCTCTGTGTTGAGTGAATGTCAAGATATAAACAGTTTACAGGGGTGGAATAGACTAAACTAACCCAGACCTCCCATCGGAGACACTAAGGGAAAGTAACACAAACTAGACCCCCAATGGAAATATCACCAGCTGAAAGCAAAAAGGACAGTCACTCTCCCACAAAATGGCCAATTTGCTATACAAAGCAAAGCAATACAAGCAATACACACACACTCAGAGACAAGCCATAACAAAACTAAACCATGACAGAAGAACCGCCTTGGAACGGTCACTGAAACAAATTCCACTTGGGGGGAAGGGGGAGGGGCGTAAATCGGGTTTACATGACTACAATCCTCGTCCTCACTTCCGTCGCGATTTAGACACATTATTTGTTCAGTCCGAATGAAGGCTCCTAACTAAGACTGGTTTATCTGTAGAGGTGACTGCTTAATAGATTAATGGAGGTAGCTTTCAGCAAAGATTTCACAGCAAATTAAAGGTAAATTAGAAGTGAAGGCAATGATCAGGAATCGATACAATTAACCCACAACTCCCATCAGAGACACCAAAGGGAAAGAAACACAAACATGAGACAAAAGACCCTAATGGAAACACCAATAGCGGAAAGCCAAAATGACAGTTACTTTCCCACAAAAGGCCAATTGCTATCCAAAACAAAACAACATAAGCGATACAAACACCCAAAGACAAACCATAACAAAAATAAAAACCGCGACAGAAGAACCGGCTTGGAACGGTCAGAGAAGCGAATTACACTGGAGGCTTAAATCGATTTTACTTGGCCACAATCCTCGCCCTTACTTCCGTCGCGATTTAGGAAAATTATTTGTTCAGTCTGCATGATCGCCTTCTAGCTCATCAGTGCAACATCTCCGTGAACACTAAAAATCAAACAATTACAGAGATGAAACAACGGTGAGGACTCGACAGCAAGAAAGCAATGAAATTCTGGAGCAAAAGAAAACCAACCATTAGACCCCGATGGGCCCGACCAGAGACAAAGTATCAGGCACCAACCAACATTACACGGAACCGTCATAGAATATGAGACTGACCCACCGGCGTGCAACTAAAGAGGGAAGCAGAGTTGTCAACTGTGATTGGGTTAACTATCGTGCACATAGTCTGTCGTATAACATTTATGTTGTACCTAATGTTTTTATATAGAAGCATGATTTTACGAAATTGGGTGCTGAAGTCATCCTGGTTATATACCTTTCTGAATTTATATACTAAGTTGCCATACCATTCGGGTTCCGATAGACCTCATTGCAGAAGAGATTTAAGTCCAATATTTTTGAAATTAAATCAGAAGACGTCTAAAATATTTTGAAAAGGCTTTGCGTAGTTTATGGTACAGATAACCTTGATTAACAAGTTTAACTGTTAACAATTTATTACGAGTGTTGAAGTCAGTTACATGACTACACACTCTGGCAAATCGAATTAATTGCGAAATATAAACGCCATAGCACGCGATACATTACCATCCCAAAAAGGAAAATATACAATCTCAAAATCAAAATAATCGTGTTTATCATAAATTTTACAAGAAACACACCCATCTACAATAGACAGATGTAAATCCAAAAACGGAACCTCAGTATCAGAAGAATTTGCTTTATTTAACTTTTTTTAAAACCTACCATATTATGTGTCTAAGATGGCTCTCACACACCCATGGAGTAAACGGTGGGAAGGACAAGAGGCATATGTCGCAATTCAGTTGCAATAGCAACAACTCCTTCCTGTCTAAATAATGTTCATCTTCGTCATCCTCAGACTCAACTACTGCATCAGGTAGACAGTGAATTATCTGCAAAACAGAGAAAAAAAAACAGTTTCTTAAGCAAAAACACGATCCAACTAGAAATGTTTTCAGAAGAAAACCATGTCCCACCACCATATAAATAAGTTACGTAACCATTTGACCTTAGAAACTAGGTCAAGTTAACCAAAATCCAACCAAGTCTATGACAGACTGCAATGATATATTGTACAAAATTTGATCATAATCCATTAATTCATTCAGGAGATACGGCACAAACAATCCTATTTGGCCCAAATTTGACAGTTTTTGAAAGCCTATTACTTTAGAAATGAAGTCAAGGTCACCCAAGATCGCATAAAAAAATTGATAGGTTGGCGTGATATAATGTGCCAAGTTTGCCTGAATTTCATCAATTTGTTCATGAGATTCGGGTCAGCTTTTGGCAGTTTGTTACCTTGCAAGTGAGTTTAAGGTCAACGAAATCTAAATAAATCGTTGGTAGGTTGCAGTGGTATACTGCAACAAGTTTGACCAAGTTTCAGTGACTGCTTCATGAGCGAGGATACAGACAAACCGAATCTGCCAGTTTTCAGGTGCCCGTGACCTTGAAAATGAGGTCAAGGTGAACAAAATGTAATCAAATTTTAGGTAAGTTGCAGTTATATATTGTAACAAGTTTAACTAATATTCAGTGGTTGGTTCATAGGTAGTGTGCAGACAAGCCATTGTCAGCCAAAAATTATAGTTTTTGGGAGCATGTGATCCTGGCATTGAAAAGAAAGGTCAAGGCCATCAAAACCTAATGTCTGTTTTCTGCTATACTAGTAATGCAATCATATGAATTTTTATCAGAATATGGGCCACTTCGCTCACCAAGGGTCATGTGATTTATACCATATAGAGGCATGGCACCCATCTTTGTCATGTGATAACAATCTCATGAATAGCTTTTCATTGCCTCAGCCCATAGAGGCTCTTTGTGTAATTGGGTTTGAATTAGCACAGCAGTTTTAGTGAAGAAGAAGATAAAAATACTGAATCTGAGCCATCCAAGACCGAAGTCAGTTATGATCTTGACCTTTGGAATTGATTAACTTCCATTCAGCCGATTGCAAATGATATTTCTGATGCAATAGGTCACCGTGCAATCAATAAAGTAGAAGTGGAGGCAATGATCAGGAATTGATACAATTAACCCACAGCTCCCATCAGAGACACCAAAGGAAAGATAAAATTCACTTTTTTGCCTTTTTCCATACAAATGTCTTAGTGACCAACTTTTACCTTGATGTAAAACAGATCAAGGTCAAATAAAGGTCATCTTTTGAACATATTTGGTAGGGCCCGAGTCCCCGATGTTACATACCAAATTTCAAGGTCATCGGCTATTTGGTTCCTGAGAATAGAATGCTTAAAGTTATTTTACCATATATGAGCAAGCCGGCCATACTGGTCATGTGACCCAGTCCTTAAACCCTACCCATAGAGGCGCCACATGTAATTTTGTTTCAAACAACCCACCAGTTTGAGTGGAGAAGAAGATAAAAAAAACTGAAACTTGGGCATCCAAGACAAAGGTCAGTAAATAACCATTAACCATGGCATCATTTTTGATGCCATAGGCTACCAGACAATTACAAATATCCACTGTTTACAAATGTCTAAGTGACCAAATTTGTCCTTGCTGTAAAACAGGTCAAAGTCAACTACAGGTCATCATTTGAACAAACTTGGTAGGGCCTGAGTCCCCGATGCTGCATACCAAGTTTCAAGCTCAGCGGCCGTTCAGTTCCTTAGTAGAAGACTTTTAAAGGTTTTTAACATACAGTGAAGCCTGCACTATTTGCATTAAATTGATAGTAAATTTGTGCACCTGATGTTAACATCAAGTGCACAAGTGTGTAAACTTTAATTCTGACCCCACTGTATATGCGCATGGCGGCTATATTGGTCATGTGACTCAGTCCTCACGAATAAACTTTCGTTCCCACTTCCCCTAGATGCTCCATATGTACTTTGGTTTCAATAAACCCTGCAGTTTAAGTGAAGAAGAAGATACGTAAAAAAACTGAATCTGTGCCATCCAGGACATAAATGACCTTGATCTTTGGAATTGATAAACTTCCATTCAGCTGATTGCAAATATCATTTCTGATGCAACAAGCTACCATGCAATCAGAAGAATCCACTGTTTGCCCTTTTTCATACAAATGTCTAAGTGACCAAATTTGACCTAGCCATAAAACAGGTCAATGTCAGAGGTCATCATTTGACCAAACTTGGTAGTGCCCGAGTCACAATGCTGCATACCAAGTTTCAAGGATTTTTCCTGTGATGGGATTTGCCCTGTGACAGGGTTTGTCTGTGATGGGATATGCCCTTTGATAAGGACCAGTGACATGATTTGCACAGTGATAGGATTTGATAGAATCGTCCGTTGATAGAGGATCGATCTGTGATAGGATCTGCCGTGATAGGATCTACCCTGTCATAGGATTTGACAAGTGATAAGATTTGCCCTGTACTAGGGTTTGACCTGTGATAGAGTGTGAACTGCGATGTTTTCAGTATAAATAAGAACATATCACAGATTTTCATCATAAAAGTAGCAATTTTTGAGATGTAAAAATGCACTAAGTCACACAGGTGTGTTATCGTAATTAATATTTATAAACATGTGTGGCGGCGATACCCCTTTTATAGAACATATTTAACTTCACTACAGCTGGTGTGTGGGAATGTGTGGCGGCGGTAAAACGTCTCCCTGCCCTACATCATAGTGTAGATTATATTTTCTTGTCCTTTGGGATCATTGATTCCATTGTGGAATTTTGAAAATATCTGAGGGTCACTGATGAGGCCTAATTGGCCGAAACTAGCTAGTTTGGCCCAGAAAACATGTACACTCTATATTTTTTACTTCTGTGGTGTATTCCTTGCTTCCAAAGGATAACCCTTTTATAGAACATATTTAATGAGTTGGTTCCAAATATAATCTTATTCTACTTCTTATATGTTTCAGCTGTTTAACTGGAGAATTCAAAGTGAAGGAAAATTTAATGCGAATCTGAGACTAGGTCCTGAAGTGGATTAAGTTGGTGCGATACAAAAATTTCCATCAAATTAAAATTCTTTGTGTTAACAGATAATGCACATCTACTACCGGTCTGATGCGCATTGAAACATCTAAACAAGGTATTAGGCTTGACCAAGAAAAACATGTTCACTCCAGGGTTTGTAATTCTGAGTTCGAAGTCATTGCTTCCAAAGGATTTCCTTTCAAAGCCAAAAACTGCGAATTCCACTGGGGGTTTAGCACCCCCCACCCCCCACCATCCCCCCCCCCAGTGGAATTTGATTCCGCTGACCGTTCAAAGGTGGTTCTTCTGTCGTGGTTTATTTTTGTTATGGTTTGTCTTTGGTTGTCTGTGATGCTTATATTATTTTATTTGGGATAGCCTATTGGCCATTTTGTGGGAAAGTAACTGCCCTTTTGGCTTTCCGCTATTGATGTTTCCATTAGGTCTGTTGTTTCATGTTTGTGCTTCTTTGCCTTTGGTGTCTCTGATGGGAGCTGTGGGTTGATTGTATCGATTCCTGATCATTGTCTTCACTTCTATTTTACCGGAAATAGAAAACTTACCTTTTCATAGAACAACTGACATTACATGTGAATCATTTGCTGAGAGGGATGATTCACATGCAATGTCAAGCATTATTTCACTGAAAAACAAGAAATATATACTCTGCTGGTATGGCTTAGCATTTAAAAGGTCATTTTTTTCATCATAACATACACGTGAGAATATAGAGCATTTTTTTCACATCTCCAACAAGGCTACTTTTCTGATGAAAATCTGAGATTTTTATTCTTATGTATATTGCAAATATAGGTTGTGAGTGCTCGTAAGAACCGCATCAATGAGGCGGTTCTAACGAGTACCCACAACCTATGTTTTGGAGCAGAAATAAAAATATAATGTATATAATCATCATTAACCCCAGTTTTTTTTCTATATAAAGAGGGGTTTAGGGGGTGTTTACTTACAGACAGAACCTCATTACGATAACACACCCGTGCGACATAGTTCATATTTCTCATCTCCAAAATGGCTACTTTTCTGATGAAAATCCCTGATATTTTTCTTATAAATACTGCAAACATAGGTCGTGGGTGCTCGTTAGAACCGCCTCATTGAGGCGGTTCTAACGAGTACCCACAAACTATGTATTGGAGTAAACATAAGAAAAATAATGTACACCCCCGTTTTCTCTATATAAAGTGGGGTTTAGGGGGTATTCATTTCACGGAATAGTTCACGTGATGTAATTCTAAGTAATGTTGGTTGCAGACTGACGCTCTGTCTCAGGTCGGGCCCAACAGAGTCCAACTGTTGGTTTTCGTTAGCTGCAGCATTTCAGTGGTTTATTGCTGTCGAGTCCTCACCGTTGTTTCATCACTGTGGTTGTTTGATTTTTTGTGTTCACGGAGATATTGTACTGATGAGTTATGTGGCCACGTAAAATCGATTTAAGCCCCCCCCCCCCCCCCCCCCACTGTGGAAATCATTTCACTGACCGTTCCAAAGCGGTTCTTCTGTCACGGTTTGTTTTTGTTGTGGTTTGTCTTTGAGTGTTTGTATCGCTTATATTAGTTTGTTTTGGATAGCCAATTTGCCATTTTGTGGGAAAGTAACTGTCCTTTTGGCTTTCGGCTATTGATGTTAGTGTCTGGTAGTTTGTTGTTTGTGTATCTTTCCCTTTTGTGTCTCTGATGGGAGCTGTGTGTTAATTGTATTGATTCCTAATAATTGCCTTCACTTCTATATTGTTCACGTGATGAAAGATCCTCCTGAAAATTGGCAGTCATGAAATTCTGTTCATACCTTGGTAAGCTGGGCAATGGAGAGAATGTCACCATCACTAAGTGCAGAATATTCCGTCACTTCTGTAGTCATACTGTCATACAATGTCTTCAACTTTTTCACCAGATGATCATGAAAGAACAACTGAAACATACAAAATATTTTAACCCTTTTTGAACCAAATGGAATCTCCCTCCTTATATACAGTAGGAGTCTATTTCAAAAAATAGGGGTGTCAGGTTTTGTTTTCTTCAAAATTTATTAGGAAAATGGCTGATCTTTTTGCAAACAGTGTCGGCCCTGTTCTGCGGCTTCTGCAGAAAAATTGGCAGTCATTCTGCGGCCTCTGATCTGGGCTTGCACTGTTTGCCCTGGTACCCCATTAGGGGTTTCCGGTACTAAATGGGTTAACCCATAATCTATTGTATACTAGTGGACCCTTCGATCACTATATATTGCACAAGTACATTTGTCATATATAATGGCTGGCAGGCTTATTTTTTCGTTTTTATTCTATTTTTGCAGAAAAATTTGTAAGCAAATAGCGCAGGCCCTAATCAGATGCCACGTTTTGTGGCGTCTGATCTGGGCTGCACTGTTTGACAAGGTTCCCCTTTATGGGTTTCAAAGCAGATGCGAATCTATTTTTTTTCTCTAGAGTTTTTTTTTCTGATTATTTCTCCAGATATTCATGGTAAAATCTGGCTTGACCTCTTCTGTACAGCATAATTAATTTCGCGCAAAAAAAGTTGCTATACAATATTCATTTTGTTTGTTTGTGTTGAGGTTTTACGTCACCACCAACACTATTCATGTCATTTGTGAGAACTTCATTGAATTTGAATGACTTTTATCTGATATTGTGATACGAAACGGCACTTCAAGCCCTACTGCCAAAAGAATAGCTATAGTTTTAGGAGTGGTCCAACTTGCATCACTTTTCCTGGACAGGCTTTGGCCTTTTAAGCGGTTTACCAAGGCGGCTCTTCTGTGGCGATTTATTTATGTTGTTGTTTGTTACTTACTGTGTGTATCACTTGTGTCTTTTAATTTAGGATGGCCATATGGCCATTTTGTGGGAAAGTAACTGTCCATATGGCCTTCCTTTGTTTAGGTTTCCATTATGGTCTGGTCGCTTAATGTTTGTATTTCTTTCCCTTTGGTGTCTTTTATGGATGGAGTAAGTTAATTGTATCAATTCCTGATCTTTGTTTTACTTCTACTTTACCAGTACTCAAAAGTTTAGTCATTTTCGGCTCTGCACAGGCACCATGCAGCCCAATCTATTTCTCCAAGCTACGAGATAATGTACAGTATATTTATTCAGTCAAACATAAATATCTGTTGTTGTTATATAAGCATTTACATTTCACTGCATTTCATTATTTCAAATTAATAATAGTATGGTTACAAATGGTGTAAACAGAAAACACATTCAGCCATCTCTAATTAACCCTTTATGAACCAAATGGAATCTTCCTCCTTATATACAGCAGGAGTCCATTTCAAAGTTTAGGGGTGTCAGGTTGTGATTTCTTCAAAATATATTTTGAAAATAACTGAACTTTTAGAAAAAAAAGACGAGGTCCTGAGCAGACGTTGCATTCTGCCGCATCTGATATAGGCCTGCACTGTTTTCCAAATACCCATTTTGGGGTTTCTGGTACCAAATGGGTTAAGAATCAGCTAAAAATGAAATACTCTTGGAAGGCCTTTAAATTAAACAAAAAGAAAAAGAAAAAAAAACCTACTCTCGGGTTCTCTTTAACAAACAAATCTTCATGTGTGAAACAATCCACCTCTTCCCTAAGCTGGATGGACTGGAGATGAGCTTTTAATGTGATTGCCCCTATAATTTCCTGGGTTAGATAACTGCATAGTGTGGCCGCTTCTCTTTTCTTCAGCATCTCCTGTTTTACAAGCAGAAGCAGAGCTTATAAAAGTATTGTTTACGATAACATACCTGTACGACATAGTGCATTTTTCGCATCTCCAAAATGGCTACTTTTCTGATAAAAATCAATTATATTTTTCTTATAAATGCTCAAAACATAGGTTGAGGGTGCTCGTTAGAACCGCCTCAGTGAGGCGGTTCTAACGAGTACCCACAACCTATGTCTTGGAGCAGAAATAAGAAAAATAATGTTTTCCCCCGTAAACCCCAGTTTTCTCTATATAAAATGGAGTTTAGGGTGGTCTTCATTTCACGGACTTGTTCACGTGATGGTTTACGCAAAACTCAATTTAGCATAAAATTTGTCCTGCTGTTTAATATTAAAATTCCAACTCTTGTTGGCTTTTAAATAATTATCGGCAGGTAAAGTGCCAACACTTGTTGGCATTTTAATAATTATTGACAGGGCAAGGTGCCAACAGTTGCTGGCATTTTAATAATAATCGGCAGGGTAGAGTGCCAACAACTTGTTGGCATTTGAATTATCGGCAGGGTATAGTGCCAACACTTGTTGACATTTGAATAATTATCGGCAGGGTAAAGTGCCAACACTTGTTTTTTTTTTTTTTTTTAATAATTATTGGCAGGGTAAAGTGCCAACATGTGTTGGCATTTTAAAATTATCGGCAAGGTAACGTCTATCATCTCTGGGAAAAATTTGAAAAGCTACTGATTTTTGTACTCTGATAATTTTTAGTGTTAGAAATTTTATGCTCAGAAAAAAGCTTTTGGACCTCGAGACTAGGCCCTGAGGTTTATAAATCTTTTTTTTTTGGCTCAACTCAGTTGTGCATGAAATTTGTAGTGCTCATAACTATTAAAATACAAACAAAACAGACAATTTTCCGCTCACTTCAGCACATAATGTCATATATCATGCTCATAAATTTTAAAATGCCAAAGTTTGTTGGCATTTTAAAAGTTAGGAGCAGGATAAGTTTCATGCTCAGGGGAGTTGAGCATGAAATGTTTTAGACCTGCAACGCCAGATTTCATAGTAAATGACTCAGGTCTAGAGGTAATGATATTTTTCTTCATTCTCAATTCGCCTGAGCATGGATTTTGTAATGCTCAAACATTTTAGAATGTTAACAAGTTTGGCATTTTTGAAAGTCATGAGCAGGAAACAATACATTTCCTGCTAATATGTGCAGTAAACTTGCCTCACTGGTTTGTTATTTACATGCTCAACTCACTTGAGCATGACAAAGTCCTGCTCATATACTCTAAACTGCCAAAAATGGTTGGCATTTTAAAATTCATGAGCAGGACAAATGGCATCCCCTGCTTGCCTTTTTAAACAATGCCTCATTTTATTTTATTTGGAAGTATTAAAAATTTCATGAAAAAAGATTTATAATTTTGAGTCCTGGGGCTGGCAAAATCTGCTGAACAAAAAAAAAAAACAAAAACATGTGCCTGATCGAACTCTGCTCCAAGTGTACCCTTGTTGATCTCAGGATAGACATTTGATCTTGTAAGTTATGCATGGCTAAACCTAATTAGACAGAGAAAATCACACCGGCAACAGCAGTGAGGCCCTGAGAAACAACTCAATAATAAAATGAATTTCTGCTCTACCTTTTACCTGATTCGGTAAGGAATAAGTATCTGTTAACATGCTTCCTGTTAACCAGGAAATAAGGACCAATCCTTCAAGACATACGCATAATTCATTTAGTTAAGAATGGCCTCCCTAATCCTCAACACGGTGAACTCAAAAGTATCTTTTCTTGAAAACAGTATCGATCCAGATCAGTTTTGCATATATACAGTAAAACAGAAGTGACGGCAATGATCCGGAATCGATTCAATTAACCCACACCTCCCATCAGAGACACCAAAGGGAAGGAAACACAAACATGAAATAACTAGACCCTAATGGAAACATCAATAGCGGAGAGGCAAAAGGGACAGTTACTTTTCAACAAAATGGCCAATTGGCTATCCAAAACAAAATAATATAAACGGTACACACACTCAAAGACAAACCATAACAAAATTAAACTGCGACAGAAGAACCGCCTTTGAACGGTCAGTGAAACGAATTCCACCGGGGGGGGGGGGGGGGGGGCTTAAATCGATTTTACGCAGCTGCGATCTAGCCATTACTTCCGTCGCGATTTAGACAAATTATTTGTTCAGTTCGCATGAAGGCCTCCTAACACATCAGTGCAACTAAAATCAAACAACCGCAGATATGACACAACGGTGAGTATTTATAACCTGGTTATTTAGACTCGCTATGCTGAACCCAGATAATCTGTCTTTGAAAACAGTACAGATCTGGATCAGCTGATCTGGATATATTCTGTTTTCATTCTGCTTCTCAACATTACAGAAACAGATGCCCAGGAAAAGCCACAATAAGAAAGATTACAGCCTACCAATGGCACCAAGAGGAAGAGTAACTAACAATGATCACAAATGAACAAATTCCCGAACAAAAGCCAAAATGGCCTTTAGAAGAATGGTCACAAATAGAAAGTGCACCAGAATTAAAATACACTAGTAAAATAGAAGTGGAGGCAATGATCAGGAATTGATACAATTAACCCACAGCTCCCATCAGAGGCACCACAGGGAAAGAAACAAAAACATGAAACAACAGACCCTAATGGAAACATCAATAGCGGAAATCCAAAAGGACAGTTACTTTCCCACAAAATGGCCAATCAGCTACTCGAAACAAAATAATATAAGCGCCACAAACACCCAAAGACAAACCACATTGGATTTTGTATATGTACTGTTTACTGAGTCTATCTTCACCTAATGCTACGAAGGATCACTTCTCAACAGGATGAAGATCTAAGATTTCCAATGCACAAAGTACAGGTATACTGATTTGCGGTTCTTGCACATGAAATGCTTTTCAACCTTGTATAAACGATTGTGGGAAGTACCTGCAATATATCTCAAAGGTATTGCAGTTAGGCCATCACAAGATTATACTGTCAGGGGAGATAACGCAAAAACCAGGGCACTCAGAATTGTGGTTCTTGTGCATGGCACGCCCGCTTAACCTTGGGTACATCTGTATCAAGTACCATCAATATGCCAATCAGGGTATTGGAGATACGGTGATCAAAAGCTGGTCATACTGTTATATTGGAAAGGGAGGTAACTCAAATACCACAGCACCAAGATTTGTGGTTCTTGTGTACAACAGTGCAAAGTTCCTTCAATATATCTCAAAGGGTGTTGGAGTTATGGTTAAATTGTCAGGGGAGATAACAAAAAAACAGGGCACCAAGGGTTGTAATTCTTGCGCACGGGAAACCTGCTTAACCTCATGAACATCTGAACCACGTGCCAGCAATATGTCTCAAAGGGTAATAGAGATAAAAGGAACACTAGATGGTCATACTGTTATATTGGAAGGGGAGATAACTCAAATAGCATAGCACCCAGAGTTGTTGTGATTAGGCATGACTCGTCATCCCAACCTTGTATACAAATGAGCCAAGTACCATCAATATATCTCAAATGGTATTGGAGTTATAGCCATCACAATGTTATATTGTCAGGGGAGATAGTTACTAAAGCCAGGCACCAAGAGACAAGGCTCTTGCACATGGCATGCCTGCTTTACCTCATGTATAACTGTACCAAGTACCAAGTACCATCATTATATCTAAAAGAGATTGGAAGATATGGCGATCACAAGTACCATCATTATATCTAAAAGAGATTGGAAGATATGGCGATCACAAGGTTGTGATTATATTTTATTGGAAGGGGAGATAACTCAAAAACGTGGCACCCAGAGTTGTGGTTCTTGAGCATGACACGCAGACTGAGACAACTCACACACAATATATGGAAAGACTCAATAAAATATATTGACAAACCCAACAAAATCGTGGACAGTTTGGAAAATTTATGGACAAGAGGTATTGTTGGGTAGTTACCAAATGAATCTAGGCACCCTACCCTACCATCCTACCCTACCACGCATAAATTACTCATCAAGTATTTGATGAACTTAAAACTAATCCAACAAGTACCCACTCGTAAATATTGACAGACGGCGCTTTATCCCACGAACCTTTTTGGTCGAGGGATAAAAAGGAAACTAGAAATGGTGTTTGTAAAACACAATGCCCCCAACCTTTGCTTGTCCTTAGATGGCAAAATATTCAACAAATATTGTTAAAGACTCAAAAACATACAACAAGAATTCCCCCGAAGGCTATGTCGCGCCGGTGGGGGCGCAAAGTCACCAAACCATGAAATCTAAGTCAAGGTCAAACATGGATGCCTGAATAAAAATTTCACTCCTAGTTGCAAGCATGTACCAAGTATCATCAATGAAACTCCTAAAAAACAGACTCTTACATCAGGGTGAAAGTTAGGGTTGTCACACTATTTTACAAAGTCAGTGAACCATAAAATGTAGGTCAAATTCAGAAATGGATACTTGCATTGAAGTTTCAATTCCTAAATGCAAGCTTGTACCAAATACAATTAATGAAGCTCTAATAGATCTTGAGAAATGGACTCTTACATTAGATAGAAAGTCAGGGTGGTCGCAATAATTCACAAAGTCAGTGAACCATGAAATATGGGTAAAAGTCAAATATGGATGCTTGCGTTGCAGTTGCAATTCCTAGATGCAAGTTTGTACCAATTATGATTTAAAAAGCTTTAATAGTTTTCGAGAAATGGTGAAAGTCAGGGTGGTCGCAATAATTCACGAAGTCAGTGAACCATGAAATATAGGTCAAGGTCAAATATGGATGCTTGCGTTGAAGTTGCAATGCCTGGATGCAAGTTTGTACCAAGAATGATTAATGAAGCTCTAATAGTTCTCAAGATATGGACTTGCTGACAAGATTTTATTAAAACAAACAAGGCATCGCATGCGATACAAATCCCCTCGCATAAGACAACTTCGTGTGTGGAAAACACTGAAATGGCAAAAGTCCAACTTGCTTGAGATATTATCATTTGCAACATTTGTGTAAAGTTTGTTTAAAAATCCATCCATAAATGTAGGTTCTAGAGTGATGACAATATTTCTCTAAAAATAGTCACAGGGACCTTGACTTGAGGCCATGGCCGCGAAGTAGATCTTGCTCAAGATATTATCATAAGCATCTTTTGTGTGAAGTTAGATTAAAATCATAAATGTAGGCGGTAGAGCAATGACAAAGTTTTTCTAAAAATAGTCATAGTGACCTTGACCTTGAGGTCATGACCTTGAAAGTCAAAGCAACTCGAGATATTACCATAAGAAACATTTGTGTGAAGTTCTATTAACATCCATCAATAAATGTAGGCACTAGAGCGATGACAAAGATTTTCTAAAAATAGCCACAGTGACCTTGACCTTGAAAATCGAAATAGTTCGAGATATTGTCATAAGGAACATTTGTGTGAAGTTGTACTGAAATCGGTGAAGAAATGTAAGCGCTAGAGCCATGTCAAAGTTTTTCTAAAAATAGTCACAGTGACCTTGACCTTGAAAGTCAAACTCACTCGAGGTATTGTCATAAGGAACATTTGTGTGAAGTATATTGAAATCAGTGAAGAAATGTAGTCGCTAGGGCGATGACGTTTTTCTAAAAATAGCCACAGTGACCTTGACCTTGAAAGTCGAAATCGCTCGAGATATTGTCTTAAGGAACATTTGTGTGAAGTTATATTGAAATTGGTGAAGAAATGTAAGCACTAGAGCATTGACAAAGTTTTTCTAAAAATAGCCACAGTGACCTTGACCTTGAAAGTGGAACTCGCTACAGATATTGTCATAAGGAACATTTGTGTGAATCGATTTTGAAATTGGTGAAAAAATGTAAGCGCTAGAGCAATGAAAAAGTTTTTCAAAAAATAGCCACAGTGACCTTGACCTTGAAAGTCGAACTCTTGCGAGGTATTGTCATAAGGATCATTTGTGTGAAGTTATATTAAAATCGGTGAAGAAATGTAGGCGCTGGAGCGATGACAAAGTTTTTCTAAAAATAGCCATTGTGACCTTGACCTTGAAAGTTGAAATGGCTTGAGATATTGTCATAAGGAACATTTGTGTTTTTTTGTTTGTTTGATTTGAGGTTTAACGTCCCCGTCAACACTGTAAAGGTCATTTTGGAGACGTTGCTTCCAATTTTGTGGGACTTTTACCCGACATTGAGATGAAATGGCATCTCAAGCCCTGTCGCCCAATGAAACCAATAGGATTTGTTAGCATGGGCGGTCCGCCTCGCACCGCGGTTCCTGGACAGGCTTAGATCCTCTAAGCTGTTTACCAGTACTAGTGTGCGAGCCAGATTCAGCTCTGCGTGGAAGCATCATGCAGCCCATATATTTCTTCAAGCCCCTATGGGCGGGGGCGTGGAACATTTGTGTGAAATTATATTGAAATCGGTGAAGAAATGTAAGCGCTAGAGCATTGACAACGTTTTTCTAAAAATAGCCACAGTGACCTTGAGCTTGAAAGTGGAACTCGCTAGAGATATTGTCATAAGGAACATTTGTGTGAAGTTATATTGAAATCGGTGAAGAAATGTAGGCGCTAGAGCGATGATAAAATTTTTCTCAAAATAGCCACAGTGACCTTGACCTTGAGGTCATGACCTTGAAAGTCGAACTCGCTGAGATATTGTCATAAGAAACATTTGTGTGAAGTTATATTGAAGTTGGTGAAGAAATGTAGGCGCGAGAGCGATGACAAAGTTTTTCTAAAAATAGCCACAGTGACCTTGACCTTGAGGTCATGACCTTGAAGTCGAACTCGCTCGAGATTTTTTTATAAGGAACATTTGTGTGAAGTTATATTGAAATTGGTGAAGAAATGTAGGCGCTAGAGCGATGACAAAGTTTTTTCTAAAAATAGCCACAGTGACCTTGACCTTGAGGTCATGACATTGAAAGTCGAACTCGCTCGAGATTTTTTTATAAGGAACATTTGTGTGAAGTTATATTGAAATTGGTGAAGAAATGTAGGCGCTAGAATGATTACGAAGTTTTTCACAAATTACCAAAATGACAAAGGGCCATAACTCACAAAGTATTTTTTGGAATTTTGTCATAAGTTAATCAGTTCATCTACTCATCACCACCAATCTATTCACCAACTTTCAAGGCTCTAGCTCCAATAGTTTTTGAGACATCTTGCTGACAAGATTGTATTAAAAAAAATTCAAAGGGCAATAACTCTTGAAGGGGGCATAATCCTGACGAGAAAAAAAATACGCATCAGCTAATTTTCCATGAGGGATCCATATATGAAATTTCAAAACCCTAGCATACACGGTTCTAAAGATATGCCATGCATCACTTTTAGCATACATTACAATGGGCACAAATTACCAAAATGACAAAGGGCCATAACTCACAAAGTATTTTTCGGAATTTTGTCAAAAGTTAATCAGTTCATCTACTCATCACCACCAATATATTCACCAACTTTCAAGGCTCTAGCTCCAATAGTTTTTGAGACATCTTGCTGACAAGATTGTATTAAAAAAATTTCAAAGGGCAATAACTCTTAAAAGGGGCATAATCCGGACAAGAAAAAAAATACGCATCAGCTAATTTTCCATGAGGAATCCATATATGAAATTTCAAAACCCTAGAATACACGGTTCTAAAGTTATACTATGCATCACTTTTAGCATACATTACAATGGGCACAAATTACCAAAATGACAAAGGGCCATAACTCACAAAGTATTTTTCGGAATTTTGTCAAAAGTTAATCAGTTCATCTACTCATCACCACCAATATATTCACTAATTTTCAAGGCTCTAGCTCCAATAGTTTTTGAGATATCTTGCTGACAAGATTTAATTAAAAAATTTCAAAGGGCAATAACTCTTAAAAGGGGCATAATCCGGACAAGAAAAAAAATACGCATCAGCTTATTTTCCATGAGGAATCCATATATGAAATTTCAAAACCCTAGCATACACGGTTTTAAAGATATGCTATGCATCACTTTAAGCATACATTACAATGGGCACAAATTTCCAAAATGACAAAGGGCCATAACTCACAAAGTATTTTTCGGAATTTTGTCAAAAGTTAATCAGTTCATCTACTCATCACCACCAATATATTCACTAATTTTCAAGGCTCTAGCTCCAATAGTTTTTGAGATATCTTGCTGACAAGATTTTATTAAAAAAATTTCAAAGGGCAATAACTCTTGAAGGGGACATAATCCGGACGAGAAAAAAAATACGCCTCAGCTAATTTTCCATGAGGAATCCATATATGAAATTTCAAAACCCTAGCATACACGGTTCTTTAGTTATGCTATGCATCAAAAGCGTAACGGACGGACGAACGGACGAACGGGCGAACAGACGAACGGACGAACGAACCAGAAGCAATATGCCCCTCCAACTTTTTCAAAGTTGGGTGCATAACAAGTGGACCATGATGGTCCATATCACTCACTTGAGCTAAAAGATTTACATGTATCAAATATCATAGGCCTGAGCCGTCTAGTTTCAGACAAGAATATTCTTAAAAGTTTCCGTATATAAGCCCCTAGGCTATAATTTGAACAATCTTGGAACAGATGAAGCTTCAAAGTAAATATCGAAGGTCTAGGCCTTTTTGGTTTCGGGCAAGAATATTTTAAAGGTATTCCCTATATTTGCTTAATAATAGTATGTAAACAAGAGGGCCATGGTTGTCCTGGATCGCTCACCTGATCCACACTGTAGCAATAAAAAAGTAGGTAATACAGTAAGGTGCCCGTCAGAAGGAAAATACATGCCAAATATGAAAGCTCTATCTCAAATGGTTCAAAAGTTATGATAAAGTAGGCCAAAGGTCAAGGTCACAGGCCAAACGTTTTGTATGGATGTGAAGCCATTGTCACAAGGAATATACATGCAAAATATGAATGCTCTATCTCAAATGGTTCTAAAGTTATGGTAAAGTAAGTCACATGTCAAGGTCACAAGTCATTTTTGTATGACACAATGAAATTATATGCCAAAATATGAAAATATGAAGGCTCTATCACAAATGCTTTATCGGGGCTTTAAGAAATATATGGGCTGCATGATGCTTCCATGCAGAACTAAATCCAACCCGCACACGAGTACCGGTAAACCGCTTAGAGGATCTAAGCCTGCCCATGCAAAGCTGTTCGCACAAGTCGGACCATCCGTGCTTACAAACCCTATTGGTTTCATTGGGTGACAGGGCTTGAGATGTCATTTCATCTCAATGTCGGGTAAAAGTCCCACAAAATTGGAAGCAACGTCTCCAAACTGACCTTTACAGTGTTGACGGGGACGTTAAACCTCAAATCAAACAAATCTCAAATGCTTAACAAATTATGACATAGTAGGTTAAAGGTCAAGGTCATAAGACTAAAATCTTTTGTATGGGTGGGAAGACCTTAACACAAGGAAATTACATGCCAAATATGAAGGCACTTTCTCAAATGGTTCAAAAGTTATGATAAATTATGTCAAATGTCAAGGTAAAGGTCATAGATCATTTTATGTTTGAATAGGAAATCCTTGTCGCAAGGAACCTACATGCCAAATATGAAGGCTGTGTCTAAAATGTTTACAAAGTTATGACAAAGTAGGTCAATGGTCAAGGTGATGGGTCAAAATGTTTGAATGGTTTGGAAAACCTTGTCGCAAGGAACATACATGCCGAATATGAAGGCTCTATCTCATATGGTTCAAAAGTTATGATAAAGTAGGTCACAGGTCAAATGTTTACATGAGTGGGAAGCCCTTGTCACAAGGAACTTACATGCAAAATATGAAGGCTCTATCTAAAACATATCAAAAGGTATGACAAAATAGCCACTGATCTATTTTTTATTTGACATGACCCATATTTGAACTTAACTGAGATATTGTCCAGATGATCATTCAGGGCAAGTTTTTTGATGATTGGACTAAACCTGTGGCCTCTTAGAGTGTTCACAACGTTTTTCTATGATTTGACCTGCTGACCCACTTATTAACCTGGCATGACCCATATTCAAACTGGACCCAGATATTGTCAAGATGATCATTCTGAGCAAGTTTGGTGATGATCGGACCAAATCTGGGGCCTCTAATGTGTTCACAAGGTTTTTCTATGATCTGACCTACTGTCCTACTTATTGACCAGACATGACCCATATTCGACATTAACCGAGAAATTGTCAAATGATCATTTTTTTAGCAAGTTTGATGATGATGGGACCAAAACTGTGGCCTCTAGTGTGTTCAGAGGGTTTTCCTATGATTTAACCTACTGACCTCCTTTTTGACCCGACATGACCCATATTCAAACTTCACTGAGATATTGTCAAGATGATCATTCTGGGCAAGTTTGATGGTGATCGGACCAAAACTGTAGCCTCTTGTGTGTTCACAAGATTTTTTTTTTTGATTTGACCTACTGACATCCTTTTTGACCCAACATGATCCATATTCGAACTTGACCGAGATATTGTCAAGATGATCATTCTCGGCAAGGTTTTTCTTTGATTTGACCTACTTACCTACTTTTTGACCTGCCATGACCCATATTCGAACTAGTCCGAGATACTGTCATGATGATCATTCTGACCAAGTTTGATGATGATTGGCCCAAAACTGTGACCTCTAGTATGTTAACAAGAAAAGTTAACGCATGCACACACGACGGACGAGGAAAAAAAGTGATCCCAAAAGCTCACCTCGACAGTAGGTGACAGGTGAGCTAAAAATGGGACAGTGCCATTTTCGGCCAAAGGGCTATAAGTAGACCAATCTTGGTTCAGGTGCACTACATGAAGTTTCATTCTGAATATCAAAGACCTGGGCCTTCTGGTTTCAGACAAGAAGATTTTTAAAGGTTTTCTCTATATAAAAATAGAATTGGAGGCAATGATCAGGAATCGATACAACTAACCCACAGCTCCCATCAGAGACACCAAATGGAAAGAAGCACAAACATGAAACAACAGACCCTGATGAAAACATAAATAGTGGAAAGCCAAAAGGACAGTTACTTTCCCACAAAATCGCAAATTGGCTATCCAAAACAAAATAATATATGCGACACAAAAACCCAAAGACAAACCATAACAAAAATAAACTGTGACATAACAAAACAAGAGGACCAAGCTGGTCCTGTATCGCTCACCTGAGCTTACGGATTCAAAGTTTCAGGAAGTGCCAACCTTTACTGAAGGATTAATAGAAGGATATGGTGATGACAGGGTAAGCAGTTTCTGCAAATCAAGTAGAATGTAACTATATGATAAATATGCTGACCTCACCAGTTTTTAAACTCATTCAAGCTTTTATTGCTGACTTGCTAAGAAGATCGGATATCAACTGATGGGGCTATTGTGATGAAAAGTTCAAAAATAAGCAATTAACTGCTGCAATCAAAGGGATGTTACTCTGTGACAAATAGGCAAACCTCACGAGTTTTCAAACTCCTCCGAGCTTTTCTGCCGGACTTATTTGTTGGTAAGTTTCATGAAGATCTGATCAAAACTGAAGGGGCAGCAGTGCTAACAAGGTCGAAAATAGGCATTTTAAGCAATCAAAGGCACGTAACTCTATGATACATGTGCCGTCTCGGCCAGTATTCAAACTCATCCAAGGTTTTATTCCCAGCCACCTTACATATAACTTTCAGAAAGATCTGATCAAAACTGAAGGGGCTACGGTGATGACAAGGTCACAATTTGGCATTTTAGCAATCAAAGGGATGTTACTCTAAAATAAATGGGCCGACTTGGCCAGTTTTCATATTCATCCGAGGTTTCATCCCCAGCCACCTGACATATAAGTTTCAGAAAAATCCGATCAAAACTAAAGGGGCTACGGTGATGACAAGGTCAAAAATCAACATTTTCAGCCATCAAAGGGACATAACTCGTCACCTTAGCGCAAAAAGTCAATAACTCCAATACATTTTATATTGGAGTTATTGACTTTTTGCGCTAAGGTGACGAACTCTATGATAAATGGGCTGACTTGGCCTGTTTTCGAACTCATCCAAGATTTCGTCCCCAGCCACCTAACATATAAGTTTCAGAAAGATCCGATCAAAACCGAAGGGGCTATGGTGATGTCAAGGTCAAAAATCGGCATTTTCAGCAAACAAAGGGATGTAAAGCTATGATAAATGGGCCTACTTGACTGGTATTCGAACTCATCCTAGGTTTTATCCCCAGTCACCTTACATATAAGTTTCAGAAAGATCTGATCAAAACTGAAGGGGCTACAGTGATGACCAGGTCAAAAATCGACATTTTCAGACATCAAAGGGACATAAGTATATAGTAGATGGGGCGACTTGGCCGGTTTTCGAACTCATCCGAGGTTTAATCCCACGCCACCCTACATATAAGTTTCAGAAAGATCCGATCAAAACTGAAGGGGCTACCGTGATGACAAGGTCAAAAATCAACATTTTCAGCAATGAAAGGGACCTAACTCTATGATAAATAGCCCACCTTGGCCGGTATTCAAACTTGTCCGAGGTTTTATCCCCAGCCACCTGACATATAAGTTTCAGAAAAATCCGATCAAAACTAAAGGGGCTACGGTGATGACAAGGTCAAAAATCAACATTTTCAGCCATCAAAGGGACATAACTCTATGATAAATGGGCTGACTTGGCCTGTTTTCGAACTCATCCAAGATTTCGTCCCCAGCCACCTAACATATAAGTTTCAGAAAGATCCGATCAAAACCGAAGGGGCTATGGTGATGTCAAGGTCAAAAATCGGCATTTTCAGCAAACAAAGGGATGTAAAGCTATGATAAATGGGCCTACTTGGCTGGTATTCGAACTCATCCTAGGTTTTATCCCCAGTCACCTTACATATAAGTTTCAGAAAGATCTGATCAAAACTGAAGGGGCTACAGTGATGACCAGGTCAAAAATCGACATTTTCAACCATCAAAGGGACATAAGTATATAGTAGATGGGGCGACTTGGCCGGTTTTCGAACTCATTCGAGGTTTAATCCCACGCCACCCTACATATAAGTTTCAGAAAGATCCGATCAAAACTGAAGGGGCTACCGTGATGACAAGGTCAAAAATCAACATTTTCAGCAATGAAAGGGACCTAACTCTATGATAAATAGCCCACCTTGGCCGGTATTCAAACTTGTCCGAGGTTTTATCCCCAGCCACCTTACATATAAGTTTCAGAAATATCCGATCAAAACTGAAGGGGCTACGGTGATGACAAGGTCAAAAATCGACATTTTCAGCAATCAAACGGGCGTAACTATGTGATAAATGGACCAACTTGGCTGGTTTACAAACTCGTCCGAGATTTTATCCCCGGCCAATTAACATTTCAGTTTTAGAAAGATTCGATCAAAACTGAAAGGGCTACGGTGATGACAAGGTCAAAAATCACCATATTCAGCAATCAAAGGGATGTAACTCTATGAAAAATGGGCCGACTTGGTCGGTTTTCGAACTCATCCGAGATTTTATCCCCAGTCATCTTACATGTAACTTTCAGAAAGATCTGATCAAAACTGAAGGGGCTACGGTGATGACAAGGTCAAAAATCGACATTTTCAGCAATCAAAGGGACGTAACTGGGCCAACTTGGCCGGTTTTCGAACTCATCTGAGGTTTTATCCCCAGCCACCTTATATACAAGTTTCAGAAAGATCTGATCAAAACTGAAGGGGCTATAGTGATGACAAGCATTTTCCCATTGTAAGTCTATGGGACCTTGTGATTGCCATAGCAACCTAAGTTTTCATGCGATTTAAAACAAGAGGCTCAATGAGCCTAAACCGCTCACCTGAGGAACTTAAGTTTTAACAATTCACAGACTTGACTGCTAAATCTGCTAATAGAATCCAGCCCATTGACCCTTACAGGATATAAGTCATCATTATTGCATTGCATTCCAAGTTTGAGACTTCTAGCTTCTATAGTTCCTGAGAAATCTTTGACGAAAATTTAACATTGGTCAAAATGGAGAGAAAGAAGAATGAAAGAACAGATGAACAAATAAGCTGAGAAAGCCCAATGTCTCTTACACAAAATAAGTCATCATTATTCTATTGAATACCAAATTTGATGCTTCTAGCTTTTATAGTTCCTGAGAAATCTTTGGTTAAAAATTTAACATTGGTCTATTATCTCTATATGGAGAGAAAGAAGAATGAAGGAACAAATGAACCAGACTAGCTCCAAAACCTAATGCAACCTTTCCCCTTGCCCAATGGTGCTACACATAAAATTTAAACAAGATTGGTCGACTGCCTTCTGAGCTATGCTTCATTGAAAGTGTGTACGACGGATGGACGGACGACAGACGACGGACTCCGGAGCCTTGGTATACTATCAGCTCACTGGAGCCTTTGGCTCAGGTGAGCTAAAAATTCAAGTCGCTATTTCTGTCACAACATTTTCCCTACGTTAAGTCTATGGGCAAATTTTTTTGTCTCTCAAGGTCACGTAACTCCGAGGTCAATATTCCGATTCGGCCCAAAATCGAACTTAACCGAGATTTTATGCCTGTCCTCGTTACCTGCAAGTTTGAAGCTGATATGAATAAAAATAAAGTTGCTATCGTGGTCACAACGTATTTTTTTATGCTCAAGGGCAGGTAACTCCAAGGCAAATATTCCGATTCGGCCCGAAATCGAACTTAACCGAGATTTTATGTCTGTCCTCGTTACCTGCAAGTTTGAAGCTGATCTGAAAAAAATTCAAGTCGCTATCGTAGTCGCAACATTTTCCCTAATTAAGTCTATGGGCAATTTTTTGTCGCTCAAGGTCACGTAACTCCGAGGTCAATATTCCGTTTCGGCCCAAAATTGAACTTAACCGAGATTTTATGCCTGTCCTCGTTACCTGCAAGTTTGAAGCTGATATGAATAAAAATAAAGTTGCTATCGTGGTCACAACGTATTTTTTTATGCTCAAGGGCAGGTAACTCCAAGGCAAATAATCCGATTCGGCCCAAAATCGAACTTAACCGAGATTTTATGTCTGTCCTCGTTACCTGCAAGTTTGAAGCTGATCTGAAAAAAATTCAAGTCGCTATCATAGTCACAACATTTTCCCTATGTAAAGTCTATGGGCAAATTTTTTGTCGCTCAAGGTCATGTAATTCCGAGGTCAATATTCCGATTCGAACTTAACTGAGATTTTATGCCTGTCCACGTTACCTGCAAGTTTGAAGCTGATATGAATAAAAATAAAGTTGCTATCGTGGTCACAACGTATTTTTTTATGCTCAAGGGCAGGTAACTCCAAGGCAAATAATCCGATTCGGCCCAAAATCGAACTTGACCGAGATTTTATGCCTGTACTGGTTATCTGCAAGAATGAAGTCGATCAGAAAAAAATTGACGGAGCTAGAGTGATGACAAGCTTTTTCCTATGTGAAGTCTGTGGGAGCTAGATGTTGCCATGGCAACCAGAGTTCCACTCAGATCTGCCTGAGAACCTAATGAAGCCTTTCCACTTGCCCAATAATGCGACACATGAAATTTGATCAAAGTTGGCCAAGTAGTCTTTAAGATATACATTTTTGAAATTCCCATTAACCCTAATGCAAAAACACACAAGGGCAGGTAACTCCTAAGTGAATGATCCGATTCTGCCAGTTATCGAACTTGACCGAGATTTCATGGCTGTGCTGGTTATCTGCAAGAATAAAGCCAATCTGAAAATAATTGAAGCAGCTACGGTGATGACAACATTCTCCCCATGTTAAGTCAATATGCAATTTTTTCAACGCTCAAGGGCACGTAACTCCTGAGTGAATAATCCGATTCAGCCCAAAATCGAACTTGATCGAGATTTGATGCCTGTCCTCGTTATCTGCAAGAATGAAGTCGATCAGAAAACAATTGACGGAGCTAGAGTGATGACAAGCTTTTTCCTATGTTAAGAACGCTCAAGGGCACGTAACTCCTGAGTGAATAATCCGATGCAGCCCAAAATCGAACTTGATCGAGATTTCATGCCTGTCCTCGTTATCTGCAAGAATGAAGACCATCAGAAAAAAATTGACGGAGCTAGAGTGATGACAAACTTTTTCCTATGTTAAGTCTATGGGAGCTATTTGTTGCCATGGCAACCAGAGTTCCAATCCGATCTGCCCGAAAACAGTAGGCAGCCTTTCCCCCTACCTGATAATGCTTCACATGAAATTTGATCAAGATTGGCCCACTGGTTCCGGAGATATACTTCTTTGAAAGTGTGGACGACGGACGACGGACGCCGGCTCGTGGTATAATAATACCTCACATGAGCCTTCGGCTCAGGTGAGCTAAAAAAAAAGCTTATGTCATCAATGTCCCACCAGTGGCATGCTACAGATGAGAAATGATTGAGATCAGCCTGCCGGCTGCAGATATATAGCTGCTCAAAAGTGTGGACGGACGACAGACGGACAACGGACGGACGACGGAGGACCCACTATACTATAAGCTCCCTTGCGGCCTTCGGCCGAGGTGAGCTAAACGGGACATCTTCAGCAATCAAAGGGAAGTAACTCTATGATAAATGGGCCGACTTGGCTGGTTTTCGAACTCATCCGAGATTTTATCCCAAGCCACCTTAAATATAAATTTCAGAAGGATTCGACCAAAACTGAAGGGGCTACGGTGATGACAAGGTCAAAAATCGGCATTTTCAGCAATCAAAGGGACGTAGCTCTCCTATAAATGGGCCGACTTGGCCGGTTTGTGAACTCATCTGAGTTTTTATCCCCAGCCACCTTACATATAAGTTTCAGAAAGATCAGATCAAAACTGAAGGCGCTAAGGTGATGACAAGCATTTTCCCATAGTAAGTCTATGGGACCTTGTGGTGGCCAAAACAACCAAAGTTTTAGAGCGATTTCGAAAAAAGGTTATGTCATCAATGCCCCACCAGAGGCATGCTACAGATGAGAAATGATTGAGATCAGTCTGCAAGCTGCAGAGATATAGCTGCTCAAAAGTGTCGACGGACGGACGACGGAGGACCCACTATACTATAAGCTCCCCTGGAGCCTTCGGTCCAGGTTAGCTAAAAATCCGCATTTTCATCAATCAAAGGAACGTAACTTTTGACAAAGGGGCCGACTTGGCCGGTTTTCGAACTCATCCAAGTTTTAATCCCCAGCC
The DNA here is from genome assembly GCA_963580285.1 of Lucinisca nassula. Lineage (NCBI taxonomy): Eukaryota > Metazoa > Mollusca > Bivalvia > Lucinida > Lucinidae > Lucinisca > Lucinisca nassula. Next base: position 4,108,934 of record OY757022.1, on the reverse strand, counting down.
ACCTTACATATAAGTTTCAGAAAGATCCGATCAAAACTGAAGGGGATACCATGATGACAAGGTCAAAAATTGGCATTATCAGTAATCAAAGGGACGTAACTCTATGATAAATGAGCCGACTTGGCCGGTTTTCAAACTCATCCGACTTTTTATCCCCAGCCACCTTACATATAAGTTTCAGAAAGATTCGATCAAAGCTGAAGGGGCTACCATGATGACAAGGTCAAAAATCGGCATTTTCAGCAATCAAAGGGATGTAACTCTATGATAAATGGGACGACTTGGCCGGTTTTCAAACTCATCTGAGGTGTTATCCCTAGCCACCTTACATATAAGTTTCAGAAAGATCTGAACAAAACTGAAGGGGCTGCAGTGATGACAAGGTCAACAAGAGGGCCATGATGGCCCTGGATCGCTAACCTGATCCATAGAGTAACAAGGGGGCCCATGGTAGGGCCATTATTGACCCAGGGCTATAATGTGCATAATGTTGAGGGAGGTTTAAATAGGTGAAGCTTCATACCAAATATCAACAAAGGCTATAACTTGAACAATCTTGGCAAAGGTCGACTATATGAAGCTAAACACCAAATATCAAAGACCTGGGCCTTGCTATTTCCGAGAAGAAGATTTTTTTTAAAGATATTCCCTACATAAGCCTATGTAAAACCAAATGGCCCCGGGGCTAGGGTGTTTTTTGCCTCAGGGCTATAATTTAAACAATCTTGATAGAGGTCCACTAGATGAAGCTTCACACCAAATATCAAAGACTTGGGCCTTGCTGTTTCAGAGAAAAAAAATTTCTAAGATTATATCTATATAAGTCTATGTAAAACCAAGGGGCCCCGAGGCGGGGGCATTTGTGGCCCAGGGCTATAATTTGAATAATCTTGGTAGAGGTCCACTAGATGAAGCTCCATACAAAATATCAAAGACATGGGCCTGGCAGTTTCAGAGAAAAAGATTTTTCAAGATTTTCCCTATATAAGTCTATGTAAAACCAAAGGGCCCCGGAGGGGAGGGGGGCATTTTTGGCCCAAGGACTAAAACTGCAAGGCCCCAGTCTTTGATATTTGGTAGTATGAAGCTTCACCTAGTGGACCCCTACCAAGATTGTTCAAATTATAGTGCTGGGGCCAAAAATGCTTCGCCCTGGGGCCTTTTGGTCTTACATAAACTTATATAGGGAAAATCTTTAAAAATCTTCTTCTGAAATCGCAAGGTCCAGGTCTTTGATATTTAGTATGAAGCTTCATCTTGTGGACCTCTACCAAGATTGTTCAAAATTTATACTAATTTATTTTAGTTCGATTGCGATGGCAGCTTCAAGCTTATTCAATCGCTCTCGAACACTCATTCCGGATGTTTTCACATGGACGAGAGAGAGAGGCAGTGACTATTACACCACTGCTACCCATTTACACCTGGGTGGCGTGAGGCAGTGTCATTACGTGTCTTGCCCAAGGACACACCTCGATATCGGGTGCCGGATTCAAACGCACAATATCTCAATCATGAGTCAAATGCGTTAACCCCTGCGCTATCGAGGCTACATAAAGCTTCATACCAAATATCAAAGACCTGGGCATTCTGGTTTCAGACAAAAAGATTTTTAAAGGTTTTTTCCTATTATAAGCCTATGTAAAACTAGTGGGCCCCGGGGCGGGGTCATTTTTGGTCCTAGGGACTAGATGCAGTTTCATACCAAATATCAGACCTGAGCCTTCTGGTTTCAGACAAGAAGATTTTTAAATGTTTTTCCTATTATAAATATGTTCTATAAAAGGGTTATCCTTTGGAAGCAAGGAATACATCACAGGACTGGAAAATATTAAGTGTACATATTTTGTTGGGGAGACTAGCCAGTTTCGGCCAATTAGGCCTCATCAGTGACCCTCAAATATTTTCAAAATTCCACAATGGAATCAATGATTCCAAAAGGACAAAAAATATAAACTACACTATAATGCTATAAGCCTATGTAAAACCAGTGGGCCCCTACACGTGGGGATGCATGTTTCGGCCCCAGGGCTATAATTTGAACAATCTTGGTAGAGGTCTAGTAGATGAAGCTTCATACCAAATATGAACCCCAAGGACACACCTCTATATCGGGTGGCAGATTCGAGCGTACAACATCTCGATCATGAGTCAAACGCGTTAACCACTGCGCTATCGAGGCTACATGAAGTTTCATACCAAATATCAAAGACCTGGGCCTTCTGGTTTCACACAAGAGGTTTTTAAATGTTTTTTTTTTCTTATTTTCTCATTTTCGCTGCCATGGCAACAAGAGTTCTGCATGAAGTAGAATTGTTTGAACAACTTTGAGAGAGGACCACCCAAAGAGTATTTCTGCCAAGTTTGGTCAACATCTGTCCAGTGGTTTATGAGGAGATTTCGTTAAAATGAATTGTGGACGGACGGACATACAAACGGACGACGACGACGACGACGGACGGTGAACAATCACAATAGCTCCCCGGAGCCTTCAGCCTAGGTGAGCTAAAAATGAATCGCAAACAGCATAGGAACCAGCTCCCTTTTCCCCACAAGAGGTGACCAATGTGAAACAGGCACAAGTAATGAAATAACAATAATAACACACAACCATTAGCACATACAATCTGAAGCCATGGTACAAATAGAACTCATACAACACATCTGCCTAGAAATATGGTAGCAAACTGAAATCATAACGAAAACACGCCTATTAAAATATATTGGTAAAATTTTCCCACCAAAAAAATGATTTTTTTTTTCAGATAAAAATTGTGATTTTTTTTTTCATATTTCTGTTCAAAACATAGATTGTGGGTACAAGTTAGAACCGCCTCGGTGAGGCGGTTCAAACGAGTACCCACAATCTATGTTTTTAGTAGAAATGAGAAAATTACTGTATACCCCTTTAAACCCTAGTTTTACTGTATAAAAGTGGAGTTCAAGGGGGTCAAAATTATATAGGCGTGTTTTCGTGGTGATTTAGCATGGTGTGGGTTACTTTTCAACCAGCAGTAATCAATGGTGCATGTCCAGTTATTTCTAGCATCTTGACATATGTTTCAACTTAAAGGATACCTGTAACGAGCGACGTTCCTCACTGTAGTCCTTCTTCACTCTTGCCCATCCTTTCAAAACAAACTTGATCTGGCCCCCAGAGGCTAAGACTGGTACCGTCGCTAGTATCCAGCTCTCACTGAAACAGCCTGGTACCTGGCTCTTAAATTTCACTTCTATCTTTCCTGTGCTGCCGGGAAGCAGGACACCTAAAATATTGAATTAACCTTTAACCTGCTGAATATTCAATTAAGCCACACCCATTTCTGTCTATCAACCAATCAAATTACTTGATGTAATTTACTGCTACAAATTCATAAACTAAATGCCAAACAGTGTAGATCCAGATCAGATGGCTTCTTCAGAAGCCATCTGATCTGGATCTACACTGTTTGCAAAGATAGGGCTTGTCGCCTACAGCAGGGTAAAGGTTAAAGACAATTTCTTTCATTATCATAAATATTTGGGTTCATTTGTCCAACGCACAGTAACCTTAATTTATTATATATCCAGAAAATGTCCCGTCAACTTTGTACAGAAGTTACCGGTCAATATTTTTTGAATATTGCCCGTAGTCAAGTTCATAAGAAATCAGGAGTATTTTGAAAGAAATATAACCGAAGCTTTGGTAAAAAATGGCGTCCGGAGGTGGGAAACGTCAATGTTTTTAATGACGTAACATCCACCAACGTCGTCTTCACTTTGGCGACGTTTGGGCGTGGTTTTTCAACGTGTAGGGAGACACTTAACGACCTTCCTTGTTTTCTATTTCAAACAACTTAAAAATATGATCTGATTTTACGTTCAAATTTCTATTCCAGGAATGTTGGTAAACAGTTCAAGTTTTGGGTATATAATAAAAAGGTTTTTGACTTTATACTGTGAAGTATTCGGCACTCGTTTATATGGCGAAGACGCACTCGCAAGCTCGTGCGTCCTTCGCCATATGAACTCGTGCCGAATGTTTCACAATATAAAGTCAATAACCTATAAGTACTCTTAGACTTTAGACACCAAAATGTTAACTGTCTGAACAAATGCAATATTTCCAAAATGTGGTATTTTGGCTGAAAAATGTGAGTTGAAAAGCTATTCACTTTTTCAGCAAAAGTATCACCAAAGTTGCTGTATTGCGTATCGATGTTTAAAAAATATAAAATCACTAATGACGTCATTGAGTTATTTTGAAAGAATTGCCTTCATATTAGGACTATCACCTCAGTGGAGGAACCCCTTCCATATAAAATCCATTAATCCCAACACGGGCCAAATTTTGAAAATGGCTGTAACTCCTTATATCATTAAACAAACTTATGGTTTTATCATCTTTGTTTTAATCCTCAGTATGAATGGTCTGTTAACTAGAAATGTGTCAATACGATACGGATGCCCCCGCCAAGGGGCCCTACTCTAAGTCTCTGACCTTGACCTTGATGTCTTAGGCATGGGTGGGGGTATTGCAAAAATAAACCTTTGGACCTGTATCTGTCACCATAGCAACTTTAAACTTAATCCATTATATGGTTTGGAAAATATGAACTCATTAAAATTTTTAAAATTAAAAATTCTGAGGTCATCGGCATATGGGGGTGGGGGTTGGGTGGGTATAGCTTAATAAAAATTTTCTACCAGTCTTACATGAACCAAATCAATTGTATAAGGTCAGTGTCTACCTGATACAAATACCTTAACCTGAGTCATTAACATTAAAATTTTCAGAGTCCGTGGCCTTGACCTTGAGGTCCTGGGTATGGGTGGGGGTATTGCTAAATAAAACATTGGACCTGTATCTATCATTATACCAAATATGAACAAAAGCCATCAAAAAGGTTTGGGAGATGTGAGATCTTAAATATTAAGGTTCTACCTGGTACAAATACCTTAACCTGAGACTTTAACAATCACATACCAAATGTGAACCAAATCCCACACATTGTTTGGAAAATATGAGTTCAGATTCTACCTGGTATAAGTACCTAAACCTGAGTCTATCAGGATTACGTACGTACGTACACGTACGTATGTACACACATTCGTACATATGGACGTACATTCGTACGCACGTACCCACGGACGCACGTGCGGAAGTCCGTAAAACTATATGCCCCCGGCATCACATGATGCGGGGGCATAAAAATATTCTAGCCCTTAAAGCATCACGTGAACAAGTCCATGAAAAAGAACACGCCATAAACCCAACTTAATATAGGGAAAACTGGGGTTTATGGGTATCTACATTATTTTTCTTATTTCTGTTCCAAGGCAAAGGTTGTGGGTACTCGTTAGAACCGCCTCAATGAGGCAGTTCTAACGAACACCCACAACCAATTTGCAGTAAAAATAAGAACATTTTAACGGGTTTTTATCAGAAAAGTAGCCATTTTGGAGATGTGGAAAATTGCACTGTGTCGCACGGGTGTGTTACCGTAATGGTGTTTTCATGGAAAAGAAGCCTTGATATTTAATGGAAAAGAAGCCTTGATATATCATGGAAAAGAAGCCTTGATATTTCATGGAAAAGAAGCCATGATATTTCAGTGAGGCTTGAGATATCAGAAAAGGAGGGGTATCAAATATTATGCCCTTATCCTGCTGAATAAATTACACTGATGTCTGACTAGCTACCAATCAAATTACTTGATATAAGATAATTATATTTGTTCAATTCATATGACTGATAAAGACAAATAGTGTAGTACAGATGGCTTCTTCTCATTTCTGACTACAGTGTCAGCCAATCAAATCACTTGATGTATTATACTCATTTAAATGTGCAAACTGGATTACAAATGGTGTAGATCCAGATAAGATGGCTTCTTCAGAAGCCATCTGATCTGGATCTACACTGGTTGCAAAGATAGCGTTTGTCGTATTCAGCAGGATAAGGGTCAAAGAACAAAACTTGTCTTTCTGCACCAAATAAACCTTTCTATGAGTTTATTGTCTACTGGAAAGAAAAACAAAAATGTATGTACTTCTGACACTGTTGTTCGTCTTCATTTCCTTTTAGAACCATCTAGTACTGGCCCCGGTAGCTCAGTCGGATGCTCGTCTGACTGGTGATCAGGAGGACGCAAGTTCGATACCTGGCAGGGTCTGCAACATTTTTTCGTGGAGATTAAAGATCATTAAATCTTTTCTACGGTCATTCTCTCCCTTCCGCTGCTTCAAGAAGGGCAGTTGTCAGTTTCTTGGGAAAGAATGTGCAATTTACTGGTCAACCTTTTACGTATAAGCCAGCCCAGGTAAAGTGTGGATAGGTAAACTGACCGGCTCAAAAATAACCTAAAACAGTGTTGACTGGGCAGTTTAACCCCTATACAAACAACAAACAAAGAACCATTTAGAAAGTACATACCACCATCAACGTCCATATAAAATGAAGCCTGTCTCCGAGGTCTAGGGATGGGAATTGGTTTAGATTCCACAGACTTCTACAGGGAACAGGATAGGAAAGAGCGAGAAAAGAAAAGGAGAAATAGACCAGAAATAGACAAAGACTGTGAAAAAGAAATGATACATGTAATAATAAAGAGACATTTAAAGCTCTGAATTAACAACGTGTGTCCTGAATGAAACCTTCCATAATATACCATGAAAATCCTAACAAGAATTCCATGGAAGGCTATGTGACATAGCCATCCATGGAATTCTTGTTAGGATATTCATGGTATATAATGGAGACATAGCCTTCCACGGAATTCTTGTTAGGATTTTTATGGTATATTATGGAGACATAGCCTTCTACGGAATTCTTGTTAGGATTTTCATGGTACATTATGGACACATAGCCTTCCACGGAATTCTTGTTATGATTTTCATGGTATATTATGGAGACATAGCCTTCCACGGAATTCATGTTATGATTTTCATGGTATATTATGGAGACATAGCCTTCCACGGAATTCTTGTTAGGATTTTATGGTATATCATGGAGACATAGCCATCCATGGAATTCTTGTTATGATTTTCATGTATATTATGGAGACATAGCCTTCCACGGAATTTTTGTTATGATTTTCATGGTATGTTATGGACACATAGCCTTCCACGGAATTCGTGTTATGATTTTCATGGTATATTATGGACACATAGCCTTCCACGTAATTCTTGTTATGATTTTTATGGTATATTATGGAGACATAGCCTTCCACGGAATTCTTGTTATGATTTTCATTGTATATTATGGACACATAGCCTTCCACGGAATTCATGTTATGATTTTCATGGTATATTATGGAGACATAGCCTTCCACGGAATTCTTGTTATGATTTTCATGGTATATTATGGAGACATAGCGGTATATTATGGAGACATAGCCTTTCACGGAATTTCTTGTTATGATATTCATGGAATATTATGGAGACATAGCCTTCCACGGAATTCTTGTTAGGATTTTATGGTATATCATGGAGACATAGCCTTCCATGGAATTCTTGTTATGATTTTCATGGTATATTATGGAGACATAGCCTTCCACGGGATTCTTGTTAGGATTTTCATGGTAAATTATAGAGACATAGCCTTTCACGGAATTCTTGTTAGGATTTTCATGTCATATAATGGAGACATAGCCTTCCACGGAATTCTTGTAAGGATTTTCATGGTATATTATGGAAGGTTGTGGGGACACTTACATTTGGATGAAAGTTAGGGTTGTCGCAAATGTTGATGGCTTGACAAACAAACAGATGGAAATTCGGACTCCTATATCGCGCCATGCGTAAAGCAGGTGCAACAAAATTACGACTTCTTGGGGACTTGCTGTAATTCTCCTAAATTATAAAAACATTTGGATGGAGTCCAAAAGGTGCAGGCGGAATGTCAAAAAGTGTAAACCCTGATGAGACTTCAGTTTGATCATGGTCTGCACTGTTTGAAGGAGTAGTTTGATCACTGTCTTCACTGTTTGCTTAGGCTTATCTGTCCCAATACTTTGGATTATTACAGTAATAATTTTACAAGCAAATGTAACAGAACATTTCACACGACGATTTGACTTTTTTCATAACAATGACGTTTTTTATTTGCTGATGTTTGGTTTTGTGTTACTGACGGTGTTTGCCTTTTTCTGAAACAGTGCAATGTTTAAAGAAAATCAAATAACCTGCTTTTGAGACAAGAGTTCCACCAAATGTGATGTGATGTCTGTGAAATGTAACTGAAAACTAAATTTGACACCAGGGCTGAAGCAAATGTTGACAGACTGAAAAATGGAAAAGGGGATAAATGAGCAGATGGATAAATAGACTCCTACATCACTCCATGTATAAAGAAGCAGCCGCGTAAAATCGATTTAAGCCCCCCAGTGGGATACTTTTCACTGACCATTCCAAGACGGTTCTTTTGTTGCGGTTTATTTTTGTTATCATGTGTATCGCTTATATCTTTTTTATTTTGGGTAGGCAATTGGTCATTTTGTGGGAAAGTAACTGTCCTTTTGGTTTTCTGCTATTGGTGTTTCCATTTGGGTCTAGATACTTAATATTTGTGTTTCTTTCCCATTAGGGTCTGTGATGGGACCTGTAGGTTTATTGTATCGATTCTGGATCACTGCCTTCACTTCTATTTTACAGGGTATTTTTATTTTCTTGCCGGTCTCGATAGCTCAGTCGGATGCGTGTCTGACTTGTGATCAGGAGGACGCGGGTTCAATACCTGCCGGGGTCGGCATCATTCTTTCATGGAGATTCATCATGAAATCTTTTCTACGGTCATTCTCTCCCTTCCACTGATTCAAGAAGGGCAGTTGTCAGTTCCTGGCGAAAGAATGCACACTGTACTGGTTAACCGCTTACGTATAAGCCTGCCCAGGCCAGTGTGGATAGGCAAACTGACCGACTCAAAAATGACCTAAAACAGTGTTGACTGGGCCGTTAAACTCCAATACAAATGTTACATGTGGGTTTACGGCGTCCCGCAAAACCCCATGCTGACAAGACAACCGAGCGTGAAATCTGACAGGTGTACGGGCAGCTGTGGGGTAAGGCACAAGAAAGATATCAAAATGAATGACATGAATTATTTACAGATTCAATACAACAATACTAACACAAAACATCACATTTAGTTGCTTCTGTAGCCCACTCACGACGTCCGCCCCGAAGGCAAAACAATGTTCTGTGCTCGGAACGAGGTGACGGGAATGCCTACAGAACACAAACAACAAAAACAACAACAAAATAAGAAAAAAGAAACACAAAACGCGACTGGCCAGATTAACCGTTCACTTAGGGTGAACCACTTAGGGCGCACTGCTGAAAACTAGTTTGTCGACCTGAAAACTAGTTCGTCGACCTTGTTGTCGACCACAAGTTGATGGCAATATCCTGATTCTTTCCCCTAGGGGATCCAATATTTTTTTTGGTAAAAAATACTGAAATTGGAACTACTTTTCTTGATCAGTGTCACATAGACGCTTGCATAGTATATATATATTCACTTAAAAGAAAATTTTATAGGGGAAAATTCGTATAGGGGAAAGAATCAGGAACAATATATACCAGTCGACGACACAACCAACATACTTACCTGCCATGCAAGGGAAGGGAATTCCCAGTGTCTTAAAAGGGTTTCCTTTGGGGATCCATTCCAGAGAGAAAAGGGGCATGGTATGCTTTTGGGGAAGTGAAAGATATTGAAAAATGCAAGATTTCTTGCAGGGGAGAAAACGTATAGGGGAGAAAATGTATAGGGGAGAGAATCAGGAACAATATATACCCACTCAGAAGAGAAATAATCATTCTTTCAATGCATGGCAGGGTAGGAATCTCCCAGTGTCTTGAAAGGGTTTTCTTTGGGGATCCATTCCAGAGAGAAAAGGGGCATGGTATGCTTTTGGGGTAGTGAAAGATATTGAAAAAATGCAAGATTTCTTGCAGGGGAGAAAACGTATAGGGGAGAAAACGTATAGGGGAGAGAATCAGGAACAATATATACCCAGTCCAAATAAAAAAAAACATTCTTTCAATGCATGGCAGGGTAGGAATCTCCCAGTGTCTTGAAAGGGTTTTCTTTGGGGATCCATTCTAGAGAGAAAAGGGGCATGGTATGCTTTTGGGGTAGTGAAAGATATTGAAAAATGGAAGATTTCTTACAGGGGAGAAAACGTATAGGGGAGAAAACGTATAGGGGAGAGAATCAGGAACAATATATACCCAGACCAAAGAGAAAAAACTTTCTTTCAATGCATGGCAGGGTAGGAATCTCCCAGTGTCTTGAAAGGGTTTTCTTTGGGGATCCATTCCAGAGAGAAAAGGGGCATGGTATGCTTTTGGGGTAGTGAAAGATATTGAAAAATGGAAGATTTCTTACAGGGGAGAAAACGTATAGGGGAGAAAACGTATAGGGGAGAGAATCAGGAACAATATATACCCAGACCAAAGAGAAAAAACTTTCTTTCTATGCATGGCAGGGTAGGAATCTTCCAGTGTCTTGAAAGGGTTTTCTTTGGGGATCCATTCCAGAGAGAAAAGGGGCATGGTATGCTTTTGGGGTAGTGAAAGATATTGAAAAATGCAAGATTTCTTGCAGGGGAGAAAACGTATAGGGGAGAAAATGTATAGGGGAGAAAATCAGGAACAATATATACCCACTCAGAAGAGAAATAATCATTCTTTCAATGCATGGCAGGGTAGGAATCTCCCAGTGTCTTGAAAGGGTTTTCTCTGGGGATCTATTCCAGAGAGAAAAGGGGCATGGTATGCTTTTGGGGTAGTGAAAGATATTGAAAAAAATGCAAGATTTCTTGCAGGGAAGAAAACGTATAGGGGAGAAAACGTATAGGGGAGAGAATCAGGAAAAATATATACCCAGTCCAAATAGAAAAAAAACATTCTTTCAATGCATGGTAGGGTAGAAATCTCCGAGTGTCTTGAAAGGGTTTTCTTTGGGGATCCATTCTAGAGAGAAAAGGGGCATGGTATGCTTTTGGGGTAGTGAAAGATATTGTAAATGGAAGATTTCTTACAGGGGAGAAAACGTATAGGGGAGAAAACGTATAGGGGAGAGAATCAGGAACAATATATACCCAGACCAAAGAGAAAAAACTTTCTTTCAATGCATGGCAGGGAAGGAATCTCCCAGTGTCTTGAAAGGGTTTTCTTTGGGGATCCATTCCAGAGAGAAAAAGGGCATGGTATGCTTTTGAGGTAGTGAAAGCTATTGAAAAAATGCAAGATTTCTTGCAGGGGAGAAAACGTATAGGGGAGAAAACGTATAGGGGAGAGAATCAGGAACAATATATACCCAGTCCAAATAGAAAAAAACATTCTTTCAATGCATGGCAGGGTAGGAATCTTCCAGTGCCTTGAAAGGGTTTTCTTTGGGGATCCATTCTAGAGAGAAAAGGGGCATGGTATGCTTTTGGGGTCGTGAAAGATATTGAAAAATGGAAGATTTCTTACAGGGGAGAAAACGTATAGGGGAGAAAACGTATAGGGGAGAGAATCAGGAACAATATATACCCAGACCAAAGAGAAAAAACTTTCTTTCTATGCATGGCAGGGTAGGAATCTCCCAGTGTCTTAAAAGGGTTTCCTTTGGGGATCCATTCCAGAGAGAAAAGGGGCATTGTATGCTTTTGGGGAAGTGAAAGATATTGAAAAATGCAAGATTTCTTGCAGGGGAGAAAACGTATAGGGGAGAAAATGTATAGGGGAGAGAATCAGGAACAATATATACCCACTCAGAAGAGAAATAATCATTCTTTCAATGCATGGCAGGGTAGGAATCTCCCAGTGTCTTGAAAGGGTTTTCTTTGGGGATCCATTCCAGAGAGAAAAGGGGCATGGTATGCTTTTGGGGTAGTGTAAGATATTGAAAAAATGCAAGATTTCTTGCAGGGGAGAAAACGTATAGGGGAGAAAACGTATAGGGGAGAGAATCAGGAACAATATATACCCAGTCCAAATAGAAAAAAACATTCTTTCAATGCATGGCAGGGTAGGAATCTCCCAGTGTCTTGAAAGGGTTTTCTTTGGGGATCCATTCTAGAGAGAAAAGGGGCATGGTATGCTTTTGGGGTAGTGAAAGATATTGAAAAATGGAAGATTTCTTACAGGGGAGAAAAAGTATAGGGGAGAAAACGTATAGGGGAGAGAATCAGGAACAATATATACCCAGACCAAAGAGAAAAAACTTTCTTTCAATGCATGGCAGGGTAGGAATCTCCCAGTGTCTTGAAAGGGTTTTCTTTGGGGATCCATTCCAGAGAGAAAAGGGGCATGGTATGCTTTTGGGGTAGTGAAAGATATTGAAAAAATGCAAGATTTCTTGCAGGGGAGAAAACGTATAGGGGAGAAAACGTATAGGGGAGAGAATCAGGAACAATATATACCCAGTCCAAATAGAAAAAACATTCTTTCAATGCATGGCAGGGTAGGAATCTTCCAGTGCCTTGAAAGGGTTTTCTTTGGGGATCCATTCTAGAGAGAAAAGGGGCATGGTATGCTTTTGGGGTCGTGAAAGATATTGAAAAATGGAAGATTTCTTACAGGGGAGAAAACGTATAGGGGAGAAAACGTATAGGGGAGAGAATCAGGAACAATATATACCCAGACCAAAGAGAAAAAACTTTCTTTCTATGCATGGCAGGGTAGGAATCTCCCAGTGTCTTAAAAGGGTTTCCTTTGGGGATCCATTCCAGAGAGAAAAGGGGCATTGTATGCTTTTGGGGAAGTGAAAGATATTGAAAAATGCAAGATTTCTTGCAGGGGAGAAAACGTATAGGGGAGAAAATGTATAGGGGAGAGAATCAGGAACAATATATACCCACTCAGAAGAGAAATAATCATTCTTTCAATGCATGGCAGGGTAGGAATCTCCCAGTGTCTTGAAAGGGTTTTCTTTGGGGATCCATTCCAGAGAGAAAAGGGGCATGGTATGCTTTTGGGGTAGTGTAAGATATTGAAAAAATGCAAGATTTCTTGCAGGGGAGAAAACGTATAGGGGAGAAAACGTATAGGGGAGAGAATCAGGAACAATATATACCCAGTCCAAATAGAAAAAAACATTCTTTCAATGCATGGCAGGGTAGGAATCTCCCAGTGTCTTGAAAGGGTTTTCTTTGGGGATCCATTCTAGAGAGAAAAGGGGCATGGTATGCTTTTGGGGTAGTGAAAGATATTGAAAAATGGAAGATTTCTTACAGGGGAGAAAACGTATAGGGGAGAAAACGTATAGGGGAGAGAATCAGGAACAATATATACCCAGTCCAAAGAGAAAAAACTTTCTTTCAATGCATGGCAGGGTAGGAATCTCCCAGTGTCTTGAAAGGGTTTTCTTTGGGGATCCATTCCAGAGAGAAAAGGGGCATGGTATGCTTTTGGGGTAGTGAAAGATATTGAAAAATGGAAGATTTCTTACAGGGGAGAAAACGTATAGGGGAGAAAACGTATAGGGGAGAGAATCAGGAACAATATATACCCAGACCAAAGAGAAAAAACTTTCTTTCTATGCATGGCAGGGTAGGAATCTTCCAGTGTCTTGAAAGGGTTTTCTTTGGGGATCCATTCCAGAGAGAAAAGGGGCATGGTATGCTTTTGGGGTAGTGAAAGATATTGAAAAATGCAAGATTTCTTGCAGGGGAGAAAACGTATAGGGGAGAAAATGTATAGGGGAGAAAATCAGGAACAATATATACCCACTCAGAAGAGAAATAATCATTCTTTCAATGCATGGCAGGGTAGGAATCTCCCAGTGTCTTGAAAGGGTTTTCTTTGGGGATCTATTCCAGAGAGAAAAGGGGCATGGTATGCTTTTGGGGTAGTGAAAGATATTGAAAAAAATGCAAGATTTCTTGCAGGGAAGAAAACGTATAGGGGAGAAAACGTATAGGGGAGAGAATCAGGAACAATATATACCCAGTCCAAATAGAAAAAACATTCTTTCAGTGCATGGTAGGGTAGGAATCTCCCAGTGTCTTGAAAGGGTTTTCTTTGGGGATCCATTCTAGAGAGAAAAGGGGCATGGTATGCTTTTGGGGTAGTGAAAGATATTGTAAATGGAAGATTTCTTACAGGGGAGAAAACGTATAGGGGAGAAAACGTATAGGGGAGAGAATCAGGAACAATATATACCCAGACCAAAGAGAAAAAACTTTCTTTCAATGCATGGCAGGGTAGGAATCTCCCAGTGTCTTGAAAGGGTTTTCTTTGGGGATCCATTCCAGAGAGAAAAGGGGCATGGTATGCTTTTGGGGTAGTGAAAGATATTGAAAAAATGCAAGATTTCTTGCAGGGGAGAAAACGTATAGGGGAGAAAACGTATAGGGGAGAGAATCAGGAACAATATATACCCAATCCAAATAGAAAAAACATTCTTTCAATGCATGGCAGGGTAGGAATCTTCCAGTGCCTTGAAAGGGTTTTCTTTGGGGATCCATTCTAGAGAGAAAAGGGGCATGGTATGCTTTTGGGGTAGTGAAAGATATTGAAAAATGGAAGATTTCTTACAGGGGAGAAAACGTATAGGGGAGAAAACGTATAGGGGAGAGAATCAGGAACAATATATACCCAGACCAAAGAGAAAAAACTTTCTTTCAATGCATGGCAGGGTAGGAATCTCCCAGTGTCTTGAAAGGGTTTTCTTTGGGGATCCATTCCAGAGAGAAAAGGGGCATGGTATGCTTTTGGGGTAGTGAAAGATATTGAAAAGTGGAAGATTTCTTACAGGGGAGAAAACGTATAGGGGAGAAAACGTATAGGGGAGAGAATCAGGAACAATATATACCCAGACCAAAGAGAAAAAACTTTCTTTCTATGCATGGCAGGGTAGGAATCTCCCAGTGTCTTGAAAGGGTTTTCTTTGGGGATCCATTCCAGAGAGAAAAGGGGCATGGTATGCTTTTGGGGTAGTGAAAGATATTGAAAAATGCAAGATTTCTTGCAGGGGAGAAAACGTATAGGGGAGAAAATGTATAGGGGAGAAAATCAGGAACAATATATACCCACTCAGAAGAGAAATAATCATTCTTTCAATGCATGGCAGGGTAGGAATCGCCCAGTGTCTTGAAAGGGTTTTCTTTGAGGATCCATTCCAGAGAGAAAAGGGGCTTGGTATGCTTTTGGGGTAGTGAAAGATATTGAAAAAATGCAAGATTTCTTGCAGGGGAGAAAACGTATAGGGGAGAAAACGTATAGGGGAGAGAATCAGGAACAATATATACCCAGTCCAAATAGAAAAAACATTCTTTCAATGCATGGCAGGGTAGGAATCTCCCAGTGTCTTGAAAGGGTTTTCTTTGGGGATCCATTCTAGAGAGAAAAGGGGCATGGTATGCTTTTGGGGTAGTGAAAGATATTGAAAAATGGAAGATTTCTTACAGGGGAGAAAACGTATAGGGGAGAAAACGTATAGGGGAGAGAATCAAGAACAATATATACCCTGACCAAAGAGAAAAAAACTTTCTTTCAATGCATGGCAGGGTAGGAATCTCCCAGTGTCTTGATAGGGTTTTCTTTGGGGATCCATTCCAGAGAGAAAAGGGGCATGGTATGCTTTTGGGGTAGTGAAAAATATTGAAAAATGGAAGATTTCGTACAGGGGAGAAAACGTATAGGGGAGAAAACGTATAGGGGAGAGAATCAGGAACAATATATACCCAGACCAAAGAGAAAAAACTTTCTTTCAATGCATGGCAGGGTAGGAATCTCCCAGTGTCATGGTATGCTTTTGGGGTAGTGAAAGATATTGAAAAATGGAAGATTTCTTACAGGGGAGAAAACGTATAGGGGAGAAAATGTATAGGGGCGAGAATCAGGAACAATATATACCCACTCAGAAGAGAAATAATCATTCTTTCGAGGCATGGCAGGGTAGGAATTTCACAGTCTTGTTACCAATACCTTGATGGTAGTGTTCGTCTATATACTAATAGGACCAACAGATAGATGCTTTTCCAGGTATGATATGCAGATAAAGTTATTATTTTTTTCGAGTAAATTGATTGCATAACCAAGATATTATTTAATAATTACGGAATAAGCGCAGTTCTCATTAATACAGCTTATTCCGTAATTAAGGCATTTGCAGTTTATTATCGTTGGAAAGATTTGATAGATTTTAGGTTTACCTTTCAGGTTTTATCATTACGGAATAAGCGGAATGCTCGAAATGCCGCTTATTCCGTAATTAAAATTATTATTGTTACTGGAAATGTCTGAAATGTAAGATCCGTCTTATCTCCTTTTCAGACAGTGTTACGACGTTCGCGCATCGTACTGGACGGTATTTGTAAAATCAAGCGCCTCAATGACTCAGATTTTGTATTCATACGCATTCATTAGTGTAAAAAGTGTCTTTGAGAAATTTTCCCCATTTTCGAATTTAGGGGAGAAAATCAGGATATTGCCAAGTTGATTTATATTATTTACGATTCGTATTCACATGAACTTGAAGTCCCGGTAACTTCTTCGTTAAATTGATTCTAGGTGGTTTTCTAGAACCTGTTTATATTGGTCTCGACGGTCTGTTATTGTGTCTGTCAGCCCTTGCTGGACACTGAACTGACATCGTCTTACCAGTTCCTGCTCCTATGTGGCAGGGAGCAGCAGGTCACCACACATTGTCGTGCCTGCAAATTACGATAATTCGACTACGATACAGTTCACAAAACATACATGCTATATCATGACCCCCCTCCCGGAGAAGTAAGAATATGTTCATGCATATACCGTTTTTGCGCATGCGTCGACCAGACACACAGGCTGATCAGTGCATGCGACAAATAACTGCACAGCAGAACTAAATTTGACTGTTCATCAAATTTATCAGCACCCAGCGCTTGACACAAGAATACTCAAAGTCCATGTTTCCTTACTGAGCACTACAGAAATCAATTAATGCTCACTATTACTGAGCATAATACCCATCAAATTCGTGCTCACTACATTATCACAGGTAAGAGGCAATTGAACAGACCACGCTTTTGCGCTACCTGGTCACCGGCCAATTACAGGAAACATAAACTATTTCATACCCTTCTCCGCGACACAGCTCACAAATATAGCTATTCACAAATTCATTACATTAACAACAGCTAGAAACTACAAACAGGAAGATTTTCATCTATTCTCCACAACATTTGTTAGTGTCTCATAAGGACCAAAACTTTTTGCCGTAAATTCTTTCTGTATTTGGTAGGCACCAGGTCACAACCGTCCTTGGACGCTGATGACGCAGCTGACGTCATCCACGCCTCCCAGGCCGTTATGACGTGTGGCGACCAAATACTCTCACTTATCATCATCACGTTCTTTTTATGTACATACATGCACAAACCGAGTTCTCAAACAAAAACGGCATCATTACAAAATGAACTCGTAATTCTTCTTGAACAAAATTATTTCTACTCAACATGAACATGCTTTTAAAATCAAATTCATCACGGTTCATCATCACGGATAACCCGACAGGCTCTTGCAAGAGTTTGCCCTGATGATTAAGATATGGTCAAACCCGACTTAATTTTACGTCCCCTCTACACCTAATATCATATAGAGACGGGACCACGGTTTTCTAACCACTGCTAGTCAAAAGTTATGGATCGAACAAGTGACCCGGCGGTTATTAATTACATGTATATTCTACAAAAGGGGTCTATAAAAGCCTAAATGAATCTAGAATAAGCGGGTGTACAAACTTTACGTCTCACCAACATCTAGGGTCAGAATGAGACAGGACCTCTCTTAAAAGACTCATTCCACTTCTGGAGAAGCCTGGGATCGATCCTGCGACCTCTAGCTGGCAAAGCTAGTAGCCTAATCACTACACCACAGAGGCTTCAGAAGTGAATCCAGAATAGCCTTCAGAAAGTTGGGGTATAATAGAAGTAAACCCCTCCAAAACCTACAATCATGTTCATACAAAAATAATACTAAATATAGATTTAGCATACCTTTCAAAATACTTTCGTTGTCCCGTCACGATGTTGTGTTCAATTGTTAGAACTTGACCTGCTGCTGAAAAGTGTTCGTTTTTTCAGGGTTTTTATATCTATGAATACTACCGGAAAATCATGCATACTCATATTAGCTCGCTAAAATCGTGGCGAGGTGAAGATACCGTCCACAATTACAGCCAGATAGCAAAAATCGAGTAGATAATGGATTTGCGTTCAAATAGTATTTCCCATTGGGAAAAAAATGATGAAACGTCCCTACAAATCAATGGTATGACTCCCGTCAAAAAACACTCACAACACCGTGACCGGACTGAAAATTATATATGGCACAATTTGGCGGTTGGCGATTTTTAGGCAAATTTTATAGAAATCAGCCTTATAGCGGCCAACTGTATGGTAAAAAAAATCTCCACAAACCACTCATGCATACATCGTATGATATGTTCATGACTTGTGCATGGAGCAGCATTTTTTGCCTACCGTATTTCACCTAAAATATTTCACTCGCACCACCTTGCAATATACCTACTAAAATAATTTAGATGTGCATAAGCACCAGAGAGGTTTCTTATTCCATCCCGTAACAACAAACAAATGCAATATTATTTTTCTTATTTCTGCTCCAAAACATAGGTTGTTGGTACTCGTTAGAATCCCTTCAATAAGGCAGTTCTTATTAACACCTACAACCTATATTTTGAGTGCAAATAAAAATAATATTACAATTTTTGCATTAGAAAATTGCCCATTTTTGGGCCATGAAAAAATGCATTATGACGCATGGATACTTTATCGTAATGCGTCCACAGTAAAATTCTAATATTAAGACCACCTTTGGGTCGGTTCAAAGATGGTCTTTAAGACCACTTTTGAACAGTTCCAAAAGTGGTCTCTTACCAGAGGACACTTACCAGAGGACATCGTTTGAAGAAAATACAAAGACAGCTTTTAAAAGCACAACTGTTTCAATTTTAGGTGGTCCAAATAGCGTAATTTCACTGTATTTAAATAGATAAACATAAACCAAATGGGTCAGTTGCTCAAAATTAACATGACATTAGTTAACAACATGTGCGGAAAAATAGTCAAGGAATGCCATATTTTTGTTAGAAATAGCCAGGGACCGGGCTTTACACAGCAATGTGGATACATACCATCCAGTGGTACCTTATTACAGCTGTACCACAGTTCTTGAGGTAGATAAAGCTGGAAGACAGGTCATCCACTAATCCACCAATCAGTATGTATGTTGTCTTGACAACTTTATCACCTTGGCAACAACCTTCTGCCCACTTCAAAACTGTATCTTCTATTTGAAGACACGGACCGGAAAACCTAACAAAGTATTGAACAACCTGAACAAACATGAGAAAATCACAGACTTAAATTAGGAGATAATTTTTCATATTAAGAAAACATGCATTTACAAATACATTATAAACTTTGTCTCTGAAAAAACAAACATTTTAAGATGAAAGATAATGATATTTTTCTATTTCTGCTCAAAGTATAGATTGTGGGTACTCGTTAGAACCGCCTCATTTAGGCGGTTCTAACGAGTACCAACAATCTATATTTTAGAGCAGAAATAAGAAAAATAAGGTATACCACTGTAAACCCCAGTTCTACCCAAGTGGGATTCAAGGGGGTAAAAATTATAGAGACATGTTTTCGTGATGAAAACTCATTTGGGAGATAAATCTGCGGTTTTACAGTCAGAAATTTCATTTTAGGGAAAGTGCTAGTCTGGCTCCAGACCCTTTCTTTACTTCTCTCTTTCTTTTTCTTTTTTCTGGAAGGGACATAAAGCTTGCATAGCTTATAGAATTTTGTTTTACTTCAGTCCCTTGGCTAGAAAGTCTAGACTTTCTTCACCAATTTCAATATAACTTCACACAAATGATTCTTATAAAAATATCTCGAGCCAGTTCGTCTTTCAAGGTCATGACCTCAAGGTCAAGGTCACTGTAGCTATTTTTAGAAAAACTTTGTCATCGCTCTAGCGCCTACATTTCTTCACCGATTTCAATATAACTTCACACAAATGATCCTTATAAAAATATCTCGAGTGAGTTCGACTTTCAAGGTCATGACCTCAAGGTCAAGGTTACTGTGGCTTTTTTCAGAAAAACCTTGTCATCGCTCTAGTGCCTACATTTCTTCACCAATTTCAATATAACTTCACACAAATGTTCCTTATAAAAATATCTCGAGCGAGTTCGACTTTCAAGGTCATGGCCTCAAGGTCAAGGTTACAGTGGCTTTTTTTTAAGAAAAACTTTGTTATCGCACTAGCTATATTTCTTCACTGATTTCAATATAACTTCACACAAATGTTCCTTTTGACAATATCTCGAGAGAGTTTGACTTTCAAGGTCATTACCTAAAGGTCAAGGTCACTGTGGCTATTTTTAGAAAAACTTTGTCATCGCCTTAGTGCCTACATTTCTTCACCAATTTCAATATAACTTCACACAAATGTTCCTTATAAAAATATCTCGAGCGAGTTCGACTTTGAAGGTCATGACCTCAAGGTCAAGGTTACTGTGGCTATTTTTAGAAAAACTTTGTCATCGCCTTAGTGCCTACATTTCTTCACCAATTTCAATATAACTTCACACAAATGTTCCTTATAAAAATATCTCAAGTGAGTTCGACTTTCAAGGTCATGGCCTCAAGGTCAAGGTCACTGTGGCTATTTTTAGAAAAACTTTGTCGTCGGTCTAGCGCCTATATTTCTTCACTGATTTCCATATAACTTCACACAAATGTTCCTTTTGACAATATCTCGAGCGAGTTTGACTTTCAAGGTCATGACCTCAAGGTCAAGGTTACTGTGGTTTTTGTTCAGAGAAAGGTAACTTGAAAATGGATTAAAGAGGAACAAGGTACATTCATGAGAGAGATGGATATAAAACAAAAACGACTGGAGCCAGTCTAGGCAAGTGCAGTAAGCTGTTTAAAACCAAATACCAACCAATAATTTATGACGTTAATGAGTCTGACTGTTTTCTTTTGCTCCAGCAATTCTTTTGTTGTATGCTGTCGAGTCCTCAACCTTGTTTCATCTCTGTAGTTTTTTTATTTATATGTTCTCGGAGATGTTATACTGATGAGTTAGGAAGCCTTCATGCGGACTAAACAGAATTAGTGTATACCGCGACAGAGGTAAGGGCGAGGACTATGGCCATGTAAAATCAATTTAAGCCCCCCAGTGGAATTTTTTCCACTGACTGTTCCAAGGCGGTTCTTCAGTGGCAGTTTATTTATGTTGTTGTTTGTTACTTACTGTGTGTATCACTTGTGTCTTTTTATTTTGGATGGCCATTTGGCCATTTTGTGGGAAAGTAACTGTCCTTATATGGCCTTCCTTTGTTTAGGTTTTCATTATGGTCTGGTCGCTTCATGTTTGTGTATCTTTCCCTTTGGTGTTGTTGATGGGTGGAGTAAGTTAATTGTATTGATTCCTGATCTTTGTTTTACTTCTACTTTCCAACAGTATATTGTAGTATATACTGTTGCAAGTTTCTGACGTTATCCATTATCAGATGTCACGTGATATATGCGCGTGCATTAGAATTCTTCTTCATTTCTGTGCTGGTCTTGGCTTAAATGGAATTAACCAATTTTGAACGACAATCAATCATCAAAATAGGACTTTTGAGAACAATTCAAATGCGACATCTGGGAACCATCAAAATTGGACAATGGCAAACAGTGCAGGCCTAGATCAGATGCCGCAGAATGCGGCATCTGATCATGACCTTCACTGTTTACAAAAAGCTATTTTATAAAAAACATGTCCAAAATATCTTGACCACCCCTAGATTTCACAAGTGCACCGCATGCGGGTGCCAAGGCTCGGCTGCAAAAATTCTAAGTGGACAAAGGGGCATAAATGTGCCAAAAATATTTTGGGGGTTATCTTACCTATTGGTATGAGTTCCCCTTTTCATAATGAACAACTAGTCCGAGTTTCAAGTAAATATGCTCATAAATGACAGAGACAACTAGAGGAACTATCACTAAAGATGATGATTAATACCCCCGCCTCAATACTTGACACAGAAAGCAAACATAAACAGTGTCCACTGAGTCCATTCAGGGGCAATAACTCCATAATTGTTGGACAGATTCTCCTGAAGTTTGCGTCTTGCACATATACTTATCCTAGTGAATAAGTATGCCAAGTATCCATTGAATGCTAATAATAGTGAAGGAGGAGTTCAGTGAACAAAATTTTGCAGCAACCACTTTTCAGTGATTCAGGGGCAATAACTCCATAATTGTTGGACAGATTCTCCTGAAATTTGTGTCTTCCACATCTACTTAACCTAGTGAATAAGTATGCCAGGTATTTATTGAATCCGACTGATGGTGAAGGAGGAGTTCAGTGGACAAGATGTTTGCAAGCAAATCAGGGTCAAGAAAGTATGTTTCAAATTGATTCAGGGGCCATAACTCCGTAAATATTGGACAAACTTCAGTGAAATTTGCGTCTGGCACATCAACCCCTCCTGGTGATTAATTATGGCAAGTATCAATTGAATCCGACTGATAGTGAAGGAGGAATTGAGCGGACAAGGTTTTTAGTACACTGTTTAGCAAATCAAGGGTCATAACTCCGCAATTATGGGACAAACTTTAGTGAAATTTGCGTCTTGCACATCTATCCCTCCTGATGAACAATTATGGCAAGTATCAATTGAATCCGACTGATAGTGAAGGAAGAGTTGAGCGGACAACGTTTTTAGCACATTTTTTTCGCCAATCAGGGCCATAACTCCGTAATTATGGGACAAACTTTAGTGAAATTTGCCTCTTGCACATCTACCCCTCCTGGTGAACAATTATGGCAAGTATCATTGAATCCGACTGATAGTGAAGGAGGTGTTGAGCGGACAAAATTTTGCAGACAGACCGCCCGACAAAACAACCGACATGCTGATTCCAGTATACCCCCTTCAAACTACGTTTGCGGGGGGTATAATTACAAAATGTCCAAGTTTTTGCATGACGATGCAGACGTTGACGCAGACGACGCAAGAGCTATGACAATACCTCGTCGTTTTCTTCGAAAACAGCCGAGCTAAAATGGACTCCTGCTATATATAGTTCAGAAGTTGAGGTGAAGATGGGTAAACCAAGAATGAACAATCAACAGGTGCATAAACATCATGGTAAAGTACCGTAAGTAATTTAAATCAATTACATTTTGTCTGCATGTTTCTTTCTAATCTTTAACCCTTAAGACACAAAATCACAACGATTGTCGTCTGCTATTTCGTCTGCTTTTAATTTAAAATTTAATTTTTCTGTTTAAAAGTTGTTTTTTTTTTTTTCAAAACATTTTTAGAAGTGTAAGACAACATTAACAGTATACATAACGAAGACATGCCTATTCAAATATATTGAAAATTTTACCACCGAGAAATCAACAATTTTCAAATGAAAAATTGTGATACGAGGTCCTCGTATTTATCTTATTTTTGTGGAAAATATAGATTGTGGGTACTCGCTAGAACCGCCTCATTGAGACGGTTCTAACGAGTACCCACAATCTTTATTGTAGAGCAGAGATAAGAAAAATAAGGTTTACCCCTGTAAACCCCAGTTTTACTATATAAAAGTCGGGTTTAAAGGGGTCAAAATTATATGGGCATGTTTTCGTGATGCATATACAGATATCATTTTTTGGGGCATCTTTAGGGTTAAGACAAAATACCTCTCCTCTTCCTGAACACTCCTTATGTCCTGCTTAACATCAGTTAGATGACTGGAAGCATCACCCCCAGGGCTACAACAGCCAGTGTTGCCAATGGCAATTGGTGATTCAGCTGACTGCTGTTGCTTAGCGACAGGCTTGCCTTTCACCTCAAGGTCATCAAACAGCTGCAATGATAAAAAGTTCTAATTACTTGTACACATCATTATGATAACACACCCGTGTGGTATAGTACATTTTTTCATACCTCAAAAAAGATAATTATATTATGAAAATGTGTGATAATTTTCGTATTTATACGCCAAACATAGGTTTTTGGTGTTTGTTAGAACCACCACAATGAGGCGGTTCTAGCCAATAGCCACAACCTACGTCTGGTAGTCGAAATAAGAAAGATGATGTGTACCCCTGCAAACCCCATGTTAAAGTGGGGTTTAGGTTATACTCAGCATGCTCTTCGTCCTTCCATTGATCCGGAAATGAATCACAACCGTCATTACATCAAAATATCCTTCATTAATAAGGGTTTGGATTTTATAGATTTACCTGGTATCTTCCAGGACAGTTCCAAAGCGGTTCTTCTGTCGCAGTTTATTTTTGTTATGTTTTGTCTTTGGGTGTTCGTGTCGCTTATATTATTTTATTTTGGATAGCCCATTGGCCATTTTGTGGGAAAGTAACTGTCCTTTTGGCTTTCCGATATTGATGTTTCCATTAGGGTCTGTTGTTTCATGTTTGGGTTTCTTTCCCTTTGGTGTCTCTGATGGGACCTATGTGTTAAGTGTATGGATTCCTGATCATTGCCTCCACTTCTATTATGTTGGTTGGTACCTGATGCTCTGTCTCTGGTCGGGCCCATCGGAGTCCAACTGTTGGTTTCCTTTTGCTCCAGCATTTCTGTTAATTCTTGCTGTCGAGTCTTCACCGTTGTTTCATCTCTGTAGTGGACTGAACAAATAATTTGTCTTAATCGCGACGGAAGTAAGGGGCAGGATTATGGCCAAGTAAAATCAATTTAAGCCCCCAAGTGGGATTCGTTTCCGCTGGCCGTTCCGGGGCGGTTCTTCTGCCGCGGTTTAGTTTTGTTGTGGTTTGTCTTTGGTTGTTTGTGTCGCTTATATTGTTTTATTTGGATAGCCTTTTGGCCATTTTGTGGGAAAGTAACTGTCCTTTTGGCTTTCCGATGTTGTTGTTTCCGTTGTGCTTCATGTTTGTGTTTGTTTCCCTTTGGTGCCTCTGATGGGAGCTGTGGGTTGATTGTATCGATTCCTGATCATTGCCTCTACTTCTATTTAGTGGGTGGGGTCTTTATTTCATGGACTTGTTCATGTGATGTTCCAAGAGCTATAACATGTGGCCTTAATGCTTAGCTTAGGCATCAAATTAACCTGTGTAATAGGTAGCCCATCAAAATATGTAACAAAATTGTGCTATGAATATCACTCATTACACAGGCTTGTGTATTTGATGCCTATGCTAAGATGTAAACCACACTTTATGAATAACAAAGTAGGGCTAAAGTGGTATACATTATTTTCCTTATTCTTGCCTTAAGGGGAATGGATACATCTTTAGGGGAGGCAACATCTTCAAAAGTATTTTTGTCTCCCATGTCATTCACCAATTATGATAACCCACCCATGTGACATAGTGAATTGTTTCATTTCTCCAAAATGGTTACTTTTCCGATGAAAATTTGTGATATTTTTCTTATTCATACTTCGAACACAGGCTGTAGGTGCTCGTTTGAATCGCCTCTCGATTACCCACAACCTATGTCTTGGAGCAGAAATAAGCAAACTATCTTGTTATGTATACCCTTTTAACCCCAGTTTGCTCCATATAAAGTGGGGTTTAGAGGGCTATTTATTTCACCAATTTGTTTGCATGATGTCAAGAAATATTTCAAATTTCTAGCCTCAGATGGTTAGCATGAACACGGCTTTCTAGCTAGTCCGGCTCAGAAACAACTTAAACACTGTAGTTTTCAATTCTCTGCTGTAGCCCTTGTTTCCAAAGGATTACCCGAATACAGAACTAATCTGACTTCACCACAGCTGGTGTTAAGGGAATGCGTGGTGGCTGTAAAAAGTTTCCCTGCCCAGCATCGTAGCCTTCGGGATCATTGATTCCAATGCGGAATTTTGAAAGTATTTAAGGGTCACTGATGAGGCTTATTGGCCAAAACTAGCTAGTCTGGCCCAGAAACTACTTGAACACTATGCAGTTTTCCATTCCGTGCTGTAGTCCTTGCTTCCAAAGGATTGCCCTTTTATAGAACAAATTTAACGTCACTACAGCTGGTGTGAAGGTAATGTGTGACAGACATAGAAAGTCTCCCGGTCCTTCATCACAGTACAGTTTATATTTTCTTGTCCTTTTGGTTTATTGATTCCTTTGTGGCACCTTGCACATTTTTTAGGGTCACTGATGGGACATATTCGGTCCAAACTAGTTAGTCTGGCCCAGAAACTGTACACTCCATACTCTTTAGTTCTGTGGTGTAGTCTTTGCTTTTCCATCAAACATATTTTACACAAGATGCCAACACTGTGGGCAAGGAGACTGGATTTTTAATCATTTACATCCACTCAAGAAATATTTCCCATTGCCAGCCAACGGTTAGCATGAACAAGGCTTTCAAGCTAGTGCGGCACAGAAACAACTTGAACACTATAATTTTCCATTCTGTGCTGTAGCCCTAGCTTCCAAAGTATTACCTTTATAGAACATATCTGACTTCAGTCTTTGGTGGGTGGAGTAAGTTAATTGTATCGATTCCTGATCTTTGTTTTACTTCTACTTCACCATGGTTGGCGTAAAGGGAATGTTAGGCGGCCGTAAAAAAGTACCCTGCCCTTAATCATAGTGTGGGTTATATTTCTAGTCATTTAGGATCATTGGCTCTACTGGAAGAATTTAACCATCAGCGATAGTCATGTGGTCATTTGCGACATTGTACTGACTCATTTTGTATATTTGGGTCAATTAATACATCCATGTGATATAGTGTATTTTTAACATCAACAAAATGGCTACTTTTTTGATGAAAATCCGTGATATTTTAATTATTTGTACCACAAATATAGGTTTTGGGTACTTGTTAGAACTGCCCACAGTACCCACAACCTATGTCTTGGAGCAGAAATAAGAAAATAATATATATTCCCATACAGTTTCCTCTATATGAAGTGGGATTTTGGGGGTGGGGTATGTTCATTTCCAGGAGTTGTTCACATGATGCAATCAACCAAATCCTGGTGACTGCAGTCCATGCTGCTTGATCTGGTCCCGCAGAGTTTGCATTGTCCATTTGTAGGGCTGGCTAATTGAAGCTGAAAAGATAATCGAGTATCAATCCTTATATTGTGATCGATAATCGATTAGTAATCACTGAAGATTTGATCATAATTTTACCTGTCTGGCTTTATCTGAGCCTTAATCTCAGCCTATGTTGTACTTTACTATAAGTATATTTGAACAGACAGGCCTGAGCAAACACTGTAGACCCAGATGAGACGCCGCAAAATGTGGCGTCTCATCATGGTTTGCATTGATTGCCACTGATCCAGCTATTTTAGGCACAACTTTGAGCAGAAAATTGTACTTATCAAATAACTGATTTCAAGCAAATCAGTACTGATAAAAATTCTTGTGGAATTTATCAATTGATTAATCAATTATCCGATTAATAGTGCCAGCCTTAACCATTTGTGGGGAGTCCTATCTATGGTCCGAGTCCAGTCTGATAGTGCCCACTATGGAGATAACCATATTTTTCTTACGGACAGTCACAATTAGTTTACTGGTTTCCATTTCTGGTTGTCATTCCGCTGAATTGCAGGAAACCAGCCTAACAACAACACTTCCTTCACCTTTTAACCCTTTTCCTGCTAATCCCGGATATGCCTTATCTTTGAAACAATGTAGATCCAGATCAGATGGCTTCTGACGAAGCCATCTGATCAGGATCTACATTGTTTGCCACCCAGATTGTGAATTTGTTGCAATAATTTGCATCAAGTTATCTGATTGGTTGATAATCGGTAGTGGGTGTGGCATATATAAATATTCAGCAGGACAAGGGTTTATTGCTGTATGTCTGTGGTGTATCTTAGCTTCCGGTACTATCAAGGTTTATGGACTCCCTCTGGCCAGGACCTGGACTTGCGGGTTGATATGGACCTCCTCTGTGGCTCAGGCAATATCCACCCGACAGTCCATGCCCTAGCCGTGGGGCAGTCCATAAACCTTGGGAGTGCCCTTAGCTTCGGTTACTAATGCTTAAATGAAATATGAGCCTGTGAATGACAAAACCTACAATACGACCAGTGCGACTAGCAGAGACTCGAATCAACCTGCGCACCCATCCGCTATGACAAGACCTGTTGCTTATTCTCTTTGCATAGATATTAGCTTATAGTAGGTACATGCGATCAGCGAAGACTCTGATCAGACTGCGCGAATGCGCAGGCTGATCTGAGTCTTCGTTGTTAGTTCAAGACTTCTAGTAGATTTTGTCATGTGCTGACTCATATTACAGCTTACCATCTTGTTGAAAATTTTTATGATTCCACCAGCCTGTTCATCTCTGTCTTTAAGATATGAAGATGTAAACCATGAACTTTCATGTGGGTCTCTCAGTGAACCTAAAACAGGTAACCAAAACACATACCGTCAACCCTCTTTATACCGATATTCGTTATAACGGCAAAACTGGTTATAACGGCAATTTGAATGGAATGGGTACTCAGCTAAAGGCTTAGCCTCTGTTCCAAGTAGCCTGGGCTCCCCTTGGGTTTGAAATGCACAAATCGAGTTCATAGTCATGAAAGTGTCTTGTAATCTAATATTCTAAGAAACAAATGTTATAGATATTTGTTAGAATAGCCTCACTGAGGCGATTCTAACAAATGTCTATAACATTTGTTTCTTGGAGTAATAATGGGAAAAAGACCTTTTATTACCTATCATATTCCTAACTGGGATTCTTTATAACGGCACAATAAAAGGGAACAAATATTGTCGTTATGACGAGGATCCTCTTTATTATAAGTTTGATAACTGATATTGACCTTCCAACCATATCTTCTCTGTCTTTAAAGGCATTTATTCTTGATTATTGAGGACTATCATTCCATTACATAATATAATATAGCCCTCAGAGCTGACTGAAGAGAAGACCTCGGTCTTCAACAGGTATGGGACCTCCTTGAGGAAAATCAACAGTTACTAGAGTGTAAATGTTTGATTTTCTCCTTAAGTGCCTCACTTAGGGGATTCGACAAGAGCTACTAATCAACCTATTACGGGTTGCCTTTGATCTCTTATAGACAGTATATCAAAAGGGCAATAAAACAATAATGGACACACGGTGTGTGCTACTGTTACAAGAATAAATGCCTTTAAGACACGAGGATTTAAAACATGGACCCTCAAAGCTAAACCGCTGAAAGCATTGTAAGCCCAATAAACCATTGGGTCAAAATGTTCACTGTTCTAGCAAATGCAAATACAACATCTAAGATATACAGTATTCCTGAAAAAAAAGCTGAGAATCATCTGCAACCAAATATACTCATGACTTCGCCATACAGAATGACTGAAGCTTTAACTCTTATCCTGCTGTTCACGACAACCCATATCTTTGCAAAAAGTGTACATCCAGATCAGATGGCTTCTGAAAAAGCCATCTGATCAGGATCTACACTGTTTGACATTCAGTTTATGAAATTGTA
Source organism: Lucinisca nassula (assembly GCA_963580285.1). Classification (NCBI taxonomy): domain Eukaryota; kingdom Metazoa; phylum Mollusca; class Bivalvia; order Lucinida; family Lucinidae; genus Lucinisca; species Lucinisca nassula. The sequence continues at coordinate 4,079,511 of OY757022.1, read as the reverse complement.
TGAATAAATTACATCAAATTATCTGATTGGTTCAAACATAGAAATGGGTGTGGCTAAACGGAATATTCAGGAGGGTTAAACTACTCCTTATTTGGATTCTTTAAAGTAGCTAATTCTTAATAATGTTGAAGTGTAAAGGAACAAATATTCTTGCACACCACGCAAGGAAATCCGTGATTTTATCCTGGGATAGAAATTTATGTTCTGACCCTGGTGTTCCGACCCAGGCAACTAACATAAATGCGCTTCAATTCTATTTAACTGCCGGAACTACTTTCGCACTACTTTGATTTTGTAAACAATATACATGTGCGAGCTGTCAAAACTAACCGGAGGTGTTGTGCAAGAAAAAGAATCCAATATGGGGTTCTGTTGCAGATGGGCGTTTCCAACCCTCGGAATGACCGTGCTGAGCGGAACCTCGGCGTAGCCTCGGTTCCGCTCAGCACGGTCATCCCTCGGGTTGAAAACGCTCATCTACAACAGAACCCCATATCAGATTCTTATATTGTCCTCATAAACGAGGGTCCTCTGTATATCATGCAAAACTTTGTTTAAAATGAGCAGCAAGCGTAGACTCAGAGCAGCATACACAGCCATTCAGTTAAATGTTCTCTCCAGCAGATGACATTTTGAAATATTGGTGAATTTTTCTAGTAAACATGATTTGACAGTTCATGCAAATTGTCTCCAATTTGCATGAATTGTCAAAATTTGTTTTCAGGTAAAAATAAGAGAGATATCATCAATTTGTCATCTGCTGAATTAGCACACAGACTGATTTTGTTTGTTTGATTTGAGGTTTAACATACCCGTCAATCCTATATAGGTCATTTTGGAGATGTTGCTTCCAATTTTGTGGTACCTTTACCCGACACTGAGATGAAATGACGTCTCAAGCCCTGTTGCCAAAGGAAACCAATATGGGGTTTATAAGCATGGTCGGTCTGACTCACACCGCTTTGCCAGGGCAGGCTTAGATCCTCTGAGTGGTTAACCAGTACTTTTGTGCAGACGGCTACAGTTCTGCCTGGAAGCATCATGCTGCTGCTTATCTATTTCTTCAAGCCCCAATGGGCGGGGCGGCCTACAGATTGGTAAAGGGTGCTACTTTGACTTTGTACTGTATGTATAAGTACTCAGTAGCTTCTTCTGGTGGTCAGAGAAAAGTTGTTTCTGATTAAACGGATGTTGAGACTGATATATGTCTCTACTTTGCGCCATTGCTCATGATGATTTAAAACTAGAGGCACAAGTGGGCCCAAATCGCTTACCTGGGTGAGGCAGATAGCATATTACATTGCGCTTTGGTGGTTTTGTTTGTTTGATTTGAGGTTTGATGCCCATTTTCTTTCTTATGAATGTTTTCATTGGCCCATTTTCTATTTTATTTTCTTTCTTATGAATGTTTTCATTGCTCTTAAAGGAACTCATTTTTGATTTTTATTTACATCATAGTGCAGTTTATATTTTCTTGTCCTTTGGGATCATTGATTTCATTGTGGAATTTTGAAAATATCTGAGGGTCACTGATGAGGCCTAATTGGCCGAAACTAGCTAGTCTGGCCCAGAAAACATGTACACTTCATATTTTCCAGTTCTGTGGTGTATTCCTTGCTTCCAAAGGATAACCCTTTTATAGAACATATTTATCGTCCCCGTCAACACTCTATAGGTCATATTTGAGACGTTGCTTCCAATTTTGTGGGACTTTTACCGGACATTGAGATGAAATGACATCTCAAGCCCTGTCGCCCAATAAAACCAATAGGGTTTATAATCATGGACGGTCCGTCACTCGCACCGCTTTGCCTGGGCAGGCTTAGATCCTGTAAGCGGTTTACCAGTACTCGTGTGTGGGTCGGTTTCTGCTCTGTGTGGAAGCATCATGCAGCCCATCTATTTCTTCAAGCCCCGATGGGCGGGGACTGTGTGCCTTAGTTGCCATTTTGTCTATCAGATCACAATTCCTTTCAGCAATGCTGAATCTGCATGTCATTTTGATGCTTCTGATTACGTTTCTGAACAGCTTTGTCTGATTTATGATTCCGGAAGAGATGATGTTGATTCAGAGTGGAAGTGTATAGTTTAGCAGACCGAAGCCATCATTTGCACCTGCCTTTTATCAAAAAACGAAAATGTTAACAAAGTCAACCAATCATGTGAATACAACTGTAACAATTTTAGCAAATCTGAATTTCCATGTTTTCCCAATACCGACAATCAAGTTTCAGCTCAACCGAACCTTTGGTTCGGGACATGTCATTTCTAGAATTCCAGGATAGCCGCCACAATTTTAGCAAATGTGAATCCGCATTTTGTCCTGATTCCTTCCAAGACGTTTCAACTGAATCCAACATCTGGTTTAGCAGATGTTGTTTGAAGAATTCCACGATGACAGCCATGGCGGCCAAATTGGATATCCGAGCGGATTCTTAGCAAATCTAAATACCCATGTCATCCTGATGTTTCCCATCATGTTTCAGCTTAATTGGACCTTTGGCTCGGGATGAGATGTCGTTTGAAGACTTTCCATGCCATCCCGATGCCTCCCATCAAGTTTAAGCTAAATAGGACCTTTGGTTCGGGATATGTCGTTTGAAGAACTTCAAGATGGCAGCTTGAATATCGGAACATAACCATTTCAGCAAATCTGAATCACCATGTCACCCCGATGCCTTCCATCAAGTTTCAGCTCAATTGGACTTTTGGTTTAGGAAGAGATGTCGTTTGAAGAAATTAGTGGCCATCTTTGGACTGGGAACAGAACGATTTTAGCAAATCTGAATCTCAATGTCATCCCTATGCCTCTAATCAAGTTTCAGCTCAATTTGACCTTTGGTTCGGGAGATGTCATTTTCAGAATGCAAGATGGCAACGGTGGCGGCCATATGGGAAATCCGAAACGAACCATATTAGCAAATCTAAATCCACGTGTCACCCCGATGCCTCCAATCAAGTTTCAGCTCAATTCGACTTTGGTTTGGGAGGGTTTGGACGCCATACTTGGACCTTCTAAGTGGTTTACCAATATAACACTACTCATGTGTGGTTGGTTTCAGCTCTGCTAGGAAGTACCATGCAGCACCATCACCGTCAACTCTATTTAGGTCATTTTGGAGACATTACTTCTGATTTTGTGGGACTTTTACCTGATACTAAGAAGAAATGACATCTCAAGCCTACCGCCCAAAAGAATTATAAGTGTTAAAACAGAGCAACATTTCTTGGCAGGCTTCGAGCTTATAAGATGTGTACCAGTAATAAAAAATTTGGTCGGTTTCAGCTCCGCGCGGAAGCATCATGCGGCCCAATCTATTACTCCAGGCCCAAATTGACGGGGCGAAGAAAAGGTCAAGGTCGGCAGCATTGGTTTAGAGTGGCTAGAGTACATTATGGTGGATGTGTAAAAAAAAAATTCATTAGCCTAAAGGCCTCCCTAGCAGGCACAAGTCGCGATGGCAATGACGTTGCACCGACGTAGATTTGACATTACATAAACGTCATGAAATGAAAAACTGCATCTGATAATGTCGTATGTTATGAAGTCTGCTGCATATTGTTGCAAACGTTTTTGAACATATTTTAATATGCATATACATGTAGGCAAACAGTATGCAGTTAGGTCAAACAGTGTGGATCCTAGATCAAACTGCTCCTCTAGGAGCCGTCTGATCTAGGATCCACACTGTTTGCAAAATGACATGTGAAGTTACCAACAGACGACAAAGCAGTTGTTAATTAAAAATCAAAAATGAATTCCTTTAAGACCAATGAAAACATTCATAAGAAAGAAGATGGGTCATACTACGTAGTTTCGGCTAATAAAGCCTCATCAGTGACCCTGTAAAGATCCGGCAAAGAAAGCCAGAGGAAACATCCTGCAATTTTGCGAATTTCTAATAGGCAGTCGATTCAAAGACTGATATAAATCAAAATGGGGTCCAAATAATTAAAAACCTGTCTAGAATATGAGTCTTAACCAATAATTTATTTCTGATTTCTCAGAATATTCACGCTGATCTCAAAGGACCAAAAGTAAAATATAAACTGCACTATGGTTGATGTACGGGGAGACGTTTTACGGCCGCCACACGGCACAACACCAGCTGCAGTGAAGGCAAATAAAAATCAAAAATGAATTCCTTTAAGACCAATGAAAACATTCATAAGAAAGAAGATGGGTCATACTACGTAGTTTCGGCTAATAAAGCCTCATCAGTGACCCTGTAAAGATCCGGCAAAGAAAGCCAGAGGAAACATCCTGCAATTTTGCGAATTTCTAATAGGCAGTCGATTCAAAGACTGATATAAATCAAAATGGGGTCCAAATAATTAAAAACCTGTCTAGAATATGAGTCTTAACCAATAATTTATTTCTGATTTCTCAGAATATTCACGCTGATCTCAAAGGACCAAAAGTAAAATATAAACTGCACTATGGTTGATGTACGGGGAGACGTTTTACGGCCGCCACACGGCACAACACCAGCTGCAGTGAAGGCAAATAAAAATCAAAAATGAATTCCTTTAAGACCAATGAAAACATTCATAAGAAAGAAGATGGGTCATACTACGTAGTTTCGGCTAATAAAGCCTCATCAGTGACCCTGTAAAGATCCGGCAAAGAAAGCCAGAGGAAACATCCTGCAATTTTGCGAATTTCTAATAGGCAGTCGATTCAAAGACTGATATAAATCAAAATGGGGTCCAAATAATTAAAAACCTGTCTAGAATATGAGTCTTAACCAATAATTTATTTCTGATTTCTCAGAATATTCACGCTGATCTCAAAGGACCAAAAGTAAAATATAAACTGCACTATGGTTGATGTACGGGGAGACGTTTTACGGCCGCCACACGGCACAACACCAGCTGCAGTGAAGGCAAATAAAAATCAAAAATGAATTCCTTTAAGACCAATGAAAACATTCATAAGAAAGAAGATGGGTCATACTACGTAGTTTCGGCTAATAAAGCCTCATCAGTGACCCTGTAAAGATCCGGCAAAGAAAGCCAGAGGAAACATCCTGCAATTTTGCGAATTTCTAATAGGCAGTCGATTCAAAGACTGATATAAATCAAAATGGGGTCCAAATAATTAAAAACCTGTCTAGAATATGAGTCTTAACCAATAATTTATTTCTGATTTCTCAGAATATTCACGCTGATCTCAAAGGACCAAAAGTAAAATATAAACTGCACTATGGTTGATGTACGGGGAGACGTTTTACGGCCGCCACACGGCACAACACCAGCTGCAGTGAAGGCAAATAAAAATCAAAAATGAATTCCTTTAAGACCAATGAAAACATTCATAAGAAAGACTGGCATCTGATTGATTAAAAGGTTAAAATGAATCAAACCTTTCTGTAACTTAATGCTGGCTGCGTCCCCACTGAGTTCTGGCACTGGCAGAATTCCTCTGTCTTGGTTTGTCAAGGTTGACCTGGATAAAAACAAAACTGAGAGTCCAAGACAAAGCGAAATTAAGAGTCCTAGATAAAAAACAAAACTAAGTCCTAGATAAAAACAAAACTAAGATGACAGAAGGTTCTTCTGTCGTGGTTCAATTTTGCTATGGCTTGTCTTTGAGTGTGTGTATCGCCTATATTATTTTGCTTTGGAAAGCAAGTTGGCCTTTTGTGGGAAAGTAACTGTCCTTTTGGCTTTCCGCTAGTGCTATTTTCATTAGGGTCGAGTCGTTTCATGTTTGTGTTTCTTGCCCTTGGTGTTTCTGATGGGAGCTGTGGGTTAATTGTATCGATACCAGATCATTGCCATCACTTCTATTTTGAAACCATCTTAAAAACAGCATCATGAAATGGAGTGGGAGGGGATCAAGTTTAGTGGCAGAAAATTGAATTATTACTCTCATCTCATTCAGTTGTTGTGGATAGATATATGTACTCATAAAGAAAAAAAATGCTCTCCAGTTATTATCAGAAAATTATTCAGAAAATGGCACAACTTTTTTGCAATCAGTGCAGACCCTAATCAGATACTGGATGCCACATACTGTTGCATCTGATCTGGGCCTGCCCTGTTTGCCAATTTTTATTTTGTGGTTTTCTGGTATCACACCACATGTGATTTGATGTTGCAACCATAGCAACAGATTTTTGTGATATGTGAAGGATAGTTTTTGTCAATTCTCCATAAAAACCTATATTGTGGGTATTCATTAGAACTCCCTCGGTTAGGCGGTTCTAATGAATACCCACAACATAGGTTTATATGGAGAAATAAGGAAAACTATCATTCAATTGTTAAATATCACAAAATATTTACAATATCTTTTGCTATGGTTGCAATTACTGAATAATGTACAAACAAATTTCATTCCCGTGGTATAATGATATTTTTGGAAGTAAAGAGGAAGCAATTAGAATGTGTAGGTGTGTAAGTTTTTATTGTAGCATCACAAACTCAAAATAGAGTTCCAACAGCTTTCCGCTTGTGATGTTTCCATTAGGGTCTAGTTGTTTCATGTTTGTGTTCCTTTCCCTTTGTGTCTCTGGTGGAAGCTGTGGGTTAATGTATCGATTCCTGATAACTGCCTTCACTACTATTTTCCATAAATCTCTCTTTGAGCTCAAGTTACTACTGCAGTCAAATGGCCATATCTAGCCTCCAATGAAATATTTATAACAATTTCTCATACCATCATGGATAAGACTATAACTGGTTAAAACCCCTGTTACACCAGAGCTGCATTTTCACAGCAATCCCATGACGTCCAAGACAAAGGCAGTAAGCCAAGGTACGTCAAGTACGATCCAAATAGAACTGAAGGCAATGATCAGGAATCGATACAATTAAGTTTATTTAACCCACACCCACCATCAGAGACACCGCAGTATCGCTGTAGCAACATCTCGCCAATAGATGCCTTGGGATCATATAGAATGGCACGTGAAGGCGTGCACTTTGAGCATGCTCAAAACAAACGCTTCCGCTTGGCGTTCTGATAAAAGTGCAGTGGGGTAGCCCTAAGGTCACCATAGCAGCGCAGTAATGCCACAGGAGCTCTGTAGTAAGCACAGAGGTCTCCTACAACGCTACAGGAGCTCCACCGGGGCAGACAGAGCCTGGGCTGGACTGTGGGAGTTTATTTGAGTGCTTGACAGAGAAGCCTGTGACTGATTGGACTCATCCTGTGGCTGATGAGGTGATAGCAATGGACTTGCTTCTGCTTGAGGTGATGGAAGTCCACCTGTTTGTGATGAGCAGTTTTCTTACCCTGTCTTCTTCAACATTCTACCTCTTTTTCAACTGTTCGAGAACAAACATACAAATGATGGAGATGTGTGTATACACTTTACTACCCGTATGTAGTGAAACAAAATATTTCAGAGCAGTATGAGTGCATGAAAGCACAGTACACATAGAGTAAGCACAGTCCATGCAGATGATTGCCATCAAGAACTATGTAGGGATGTGACAGAATGCCACGTGAGCTCCGTAGCAATTCATTGGTCGCTGTTAGGATGTATGAACAGGTCCAATTCAAGATTCTTGTGATCTCAAAGTTGCTCATACCATCATGAATTAGCGTTGAAAAATGAAACAATGCTATTTAATTGCAGTGGAAACACAGCAGTGTGACATTGACTTTACCCAAACAAGATGCCAATCCCAACAATTGATTTCTGCAGTGTCGTCTGCACGTTATTTTGAAGGTCATTTTTATGCAAGCAGTCTGATCTCGGTCTACACTGTTTGCCTGTATACAAAAATATTTTTAAAAAGTTTGCAAGAAGATTCAGCAAAAGATGTAAGCAGACGACATCTTTACCGCAATGATCCCAAGTACTGGGACAGATAGTCCTAAGCAAGCAATGCAGACCCAGATCAGACTGCTCCATTCCGTCTACACCTTTTGGACTCTTTGCTGGATTGGGAAACAAATGTGTTCATTAAAACAACACACCAATGTGGCACAGTGTAATTTCATATCCCCAAAAAGGCTACTTTTCAGATGAAAATATGTGATATGTATTTTTCTTATTTTAAATTATAACAAGTTGTGGGTGCTCTTTAGAACTGCCTCATTGAGGCAGTTTTAACGAGTACCCACAACCTATATCTTGGAGCATATAAGCAAACTAATGTATTATACCCTTGTAAACCCCAGTTTTCTCTATATATTAAGTGGGGTTTAGAGGGTGCTAATTTTACAGACATGTTTTGGAGAATTACAGAATAGAAGTAGAGGCAATGATCAGGAAACGTACAATTAACCCACAGCTCCAATCATAGACACCAATGGGAAAGAAACACAAACATGAAGCAACACACCCCAATGGAAACACCAACAGCGGAAAGCCAAAAGGACAGTTACTTTCCCACAAAATGGCCAAAATGCTATCAAAAATAAAATAATATAAGCGACACAAACACCCAAAGACAAACCATAACAAAAATAAACCGCGACAGAAGAACCGCCTTGGAACGGTCAGCGGAAATGAATTCCACTGGGGGGGGGGGGGGCTTAAATCGCTTTTACGTGCGACAATCCTTGCCCTTACATCTGTCGTGATTTAGACAAATGATTTGTTCAGTCCGCACGAAGGCCCCCCCCCAACACAGCAGCGCAACATCCCCGCGAACACAAATAACCAAACAACCACAGAGGCGGAACAACGGCGAGGACTCGACAGCAAGAAACCACTGGAATGCTGGAGCAAAAGAAAACCAACAGCCAGACCCCGACTGGCCCGACCAGAGACGGAGCACCAGGCACCAGAAGTCTTCAAGGTGTCCGATTTTTTAGGATTTTTAGTTAGTTTTTCTTGGCATTGTTCGCAATTAATTCGATTTGCTAGAGTGTGTTGTCATGTAACTGACTTCAACACTCGTAATAAATTATTAACGGCTAAACTCCTTAATCAGGGTTATCGGTACCATAAACTACGCAAAGCCTTTTCAAAATTTTATAGACAAAAAAAAAAAAGATTGGGTACAACATGGATATTATACGACAGAATGCATGCATGGTAGTTAACCCAATCACGGTTGGCAACTTTGCTACACTCTTTAATTGCACGACGGTGGGTCAGCCCTCAGATTCTATGACGGTTCCAACGTAAAGGCTTATCTCACCTCTGTGGTTCTTTGATTTTTTGTGTTCACGGAGATGTTGCACTGATGAGTTAGGAGGCCTTCATGCGGCCTGAACAAATTATTTGTCTAAATCGCGACGGAAGCAAGGGCGAGGATTGTGGCCACGTAAAATCGATTTAAGCCCCCCAGTGGAAATCTTTCCACTGACCGTTCCAAGGCGGTTCTTCTGTGGCGATTTATTTATGTTGTTGTTTGTTATTACTGGACGTATCACTGATGGCCATATGGCCATTTTGTGGGAAAGTAACTGTCCTTATGGCCTTCCTTTGTTTAGGTTTCCATTATGGTCTGGTCGCTTAATGTTTGTATTTCTTTCCCTTTGGTGTCTTTGATGGGTGGAGTAGGTTAATTGTATCGATTCCTGATCTTTGTCTTACTTCTACTTAACTTCACATTGCTTTACCATAAATTCTTCTTTAAACCTATCTTGGCCGAATGGAATCTTCCACAATACATACAACAGCACTCCATTGTACTCATTTGCTAATGAAGCTTTCCTCATGTAAACAAGCCCGTGAAATGAATACCCTTCTAAACCCCACTTTATAGAGAGAAAAGTGGGGTTTATTGGGTATACATTATTTTCTTTATTTCTGCTCCAAGTCATAGGTTGTGGGTAATCGTTAGAACTGCCTCGATGAGGGTGAGGCAGTTCTAACGAGCACCCACAACCTATGTTTGAAGTATAAGTAAGACAAAATACAAAACGTACAACGGATTTTCATCAGAAAAGTAGCCATTTTGGAGACGTAAAAATGCACTATGTCGCATGGATGTGTTATCGTAATGAAACAACTAGACCCTAAACTTTTCTTTCAAACAGTGAAGGCCTGATCAAGTCAGGCATCTTATCTGATGCCAGTGTCACATCTCAGGTTTTTCTACTTACAAAGGTTAATATGTGTATTGAGAACATTTTAAATATTGAAATTCTATCTGACAGATTAGATTGTGTATAAGAAATGCATAAACATTGTACAAACCTAATTTGTTTGTGACCTACAGCTTGTTGCAACTTCCAAAAGCAAACATCTGAAAACACAGCATTAAAATGACATAATACCATATAATGTTGTTGTTTAACATGGCATCAGAAATTACATATGTAAGTCGATAACTTAATAATTGTGATGTGTTCTTACTTATGGTCCAAAAGTAACGTGTGGGTGCTTGTTTGAACTTCATTGATAAGGGATTTTAACAAGTAGCCAAAATAATGTTTCAATATTCGTTAGATCTAGGTCACTGAGTTGACAGGTCTTAATTGATAAAATCATGCACAACACATAGTGACAATAAATAGATTTAATAGACAACACTAAAATAACTGTATGTACACTTAAATGGCTGACGTCATCACTATGGTTTCATGACGTTGATGACATCATAATGTAATGGGAAGTAACTCTAGGTATGAGAAGTTATTAGAAGTTAATATAAAGTGAATTATGTCCCTTAGTTAAGTACATGTATGAACTACAGAAGTTTAACATTTTTTTTAAGGGTCATATTGTTTTATTTGGACTGAGAAGGGCAGCTCCCACTAACAAGTCAAACAAAATTTCAACAGATAACAAGTGACTCGATTCCCAAACTGAAACTCAGCTTGTTTCAGTCAGACTAAGTAAACTGGTTCACCAGAAAAAGTGATGAAAATAACACGTGATTTGCATCAAAATAAATGAAATTTTAGTTTAAATGTCTTCGCACGTCCTGCACAGATTTGTTTTTTGCCCAAAATGACCAGATGTAAACTTTTTTTTTTGTTTGACTTTTGATCAAGATATTTATATGTTTAGTCTGATTCTTTACATGATAACCCTTAAAAAATGACATATGTAAGTCGATAACTTAATAATTGTGATGTGTTCTTACTTATGGTCCAAAAGTAACGTGTGGGTGCTTGTTTGAACTTCATTGATAAGGGATTGTAACAAATAACCAAAATAATGTTTTAATATTCGTTAGATCCAGGTCATCGAGTTGACAGGTCTTAATGAGCTCCCAAAATCTATGAATCTGAGCAACCATCACGAAAACACGCCTAAACATTACGAAAACACGCCTATACATCATGAAAACACGCCTAAACATTACGAAAACACGCCTATACATCACGAAAACACGCCTATACATTACGAAAACACGCCTGTACAAATACATTGCAAATTTTTTGGCCAAAAATTAGAAATTTTAAGATGAAAAATTGTTATATTTTACTTATTTCTGTTCAAAACATAGATTGTGGGGACTCGATAGAACCGCCTCGATGAGGCGGTTCTATCGTGTACCCGCAATCTATGTTTTTGAGCAGAAGTAAGAAAAATTATGTTTACCCCCTTAAACCCCAGTTTTACTATATAAAAGTAGGGTATGAGTGGGTCAAACTTATATAGGCACGTTCTCATAATGAATATGGAAAATAGTGTATACATTTCTCAATATAGGGATGTAATATTAATAATAATAATAATCGACCTTATTTATAGAGGGTACCACATTTAGTAGTAGTACTAATCTTCCATCTTGAACCCAGTGCTTAGCAATGTGGATAAAGTAGAAGTAAAACAAAGATCAGGAATCGATACAATTAACTTACTCCACCCACCAAAGACACCAAAGGGAAAGAAACACAAACATTAAGCGACCAGACCATAATGGAAACCTAAACAAAGGAAGGCCATAAGGACAGTTACTTTCCCACAAAATGGCCATGGCCATCCAAAATAAAAAGACACAAGTGATACACACAGTAAGTAACAAACAACATCATAAATAAATCGCCACAGAAGAACCGCCTTGGAACGGTCAGTGGAAAGATTTCCACTGGGGGGCTAAAATCGATTTTACGTGGCCACAATCCTCGCCCTTACTTCCGTCGCGATTTAGACAAATAATTTGTTCAGTCCGCATGAAGGCCTCCTAACCCATCAGTGCAACATCTCCGTGAACACAAATAATCAAAGAACCACAGAGGTGAGACAACGGTGAGGACTCGACAGCAAGAAACCACTGAAATGCTGGAGCAAAAGAAAACCGACAGTTAGACTCCGATGGGCCCGGCCAGAGACAGAGCATCAGGCACCAACCAACATTACCTTGAATTAGATTTCTCTGATTCTGAATAAGCCTTTACGTTGGAACCGTCATAGAATCTGAGGCCTGGCCCAACGGCGTGCAATTAAAGAGGGAAGCAAAGTTGCTAACCGTGATTGGGTTAACTACCATGCATGCATTCTGTCGTATAATATCCATGTTGTACCCAATCTTTTTATATCGAAGAATGATTTTACGAAATTGGGTGCTAAAGTCATTGCGGTTATATATTTTTCTGAATATATATACTAATTCACCATAAAATTCGGGTTCCGATAGACCTTGTTGCAGAAGAGATTTAAGTCCAATATTGAATTTTGAAATTAAATCAGAATGGCGTCTATAACATTTTGAAAAGGCTTTGCGTAGTTTATGGTACCAATAACCCTGATTAAGAAGTTTAACAGTTAATAATTTATAACGAGTGTTGAAGTCAGTTACATGACTACACACAAATCGAATTAATTGCGAAATATAAACGCCATAGGATGGCGTACGAGGAACATCACCATCCAAAAAAGGAAAATTTACAATCTCAAAATCAAAGTCATCTCGTTTATCATAAATTTTGCACGAAACAAACCCATCTACAATAGTTAGATGTAAATCAAAAAACGGGGCCTCGGTATCAGAAGAATTCGCTTTATTTAACTGAAGTTCTGGGGGGTAAATCTGACTGATCAAACCATCGAAAAAGGTATTATCAATATTATCAATATTTAATAAATCATCTAAATATCTAGAAGTGGAGCTAAAAGCTTCAACAATTTCAGATTGGTTATCAATGGACAGCGACAACATGAAGTCTCTTTCAAAACAATTAAAAATACAAGAATAGATCAGCCACAAGGAAACAAAATTTGGCGTTTGCAGCGATCGAACCGGCTACCTCGCGATCTCAAATCCAATGCTTTACCACAAGAGTTCACGGGTGTGTGTGTTTTGTGATTAACATCCCACCAACTACTAGGGTCACATGGAGATGGGATCTCGGTTTTAAGACTCATCCCAAAATCTGAAAATGCCCGGTAGCCAACCCTTGACCTGCGGTTTATGAGCCATCACGAAAACACGCCTATATAAAATTGACCCCCTTGAACTCCACTTTTATATAGTAAAACTGGGGTTTCCGGGGGTATACCTTATTTTTCTTATTTCTGCTCAAAATAAAGATTATGGGCACTCGTTAGAACCGCCTCGATAAGAAAATTATTACAATTTTACATCATAAAATGTTCATTTTTTCGGCGATAAAGGTGGCAATGTATTTGTTTAGGCGTGTTTGCGTAATGGAAGATTGGGTTTTTCAAAGGTATGCATTATTTTCAATATCTTTGCTCAGAACATATACTATCGGTGCTCCTTAGAATGACCTCAACATTCTGTGTTTGGATTATGAGTAAGGAAAGTTCACCATTTTTCCATACATTAGGAAAACATGTTCATGTGAATTAATGGCGACCAACATGGTGTTAGAAATTATAAGTATATGGCAAAATTTGCACTATATTTCTTATTTCTGCTTTCAACATAAAGTATACAGTATATTGTGGGTTCTCATGAGGCGGTTCTAATGAGTACACACAATCTATGTTTTTGAGCTAAAATAAGTCAGATAATGAACCCTCCCGTAAACCCCACTTTTTCTCTATTTAACATAGAGTTTAGAGGGGGGTATTTGTTTCATCAAATTGTTATTGTGATGGAAAACCACCATTTTCGGATACAGGAGAGATATTGCACGACCCGCAGAAAAAGCAACCGACTGAAGTCGGTTTTTTCTAAGAGTGCCCTAAAATCACCGTGTCATTCTGTCATTCTGTCATTCTGTAATTCTGTCAGTCTGTCAGTCTGTCATTCTGTCTGTCCGTCCGTAACCCGTTTGTGAAAATTGGTGATAGTGACTTAACCGCTTGGAATATTTAAACAATTTTTGGCATACTGATAGATATCAATGAGATCTAACCAATGAACTTACGAAATATTACATTCCATTTAGTATAGCCTCGCCGAGGCTAAAATTTGTGAAAATTTTCGAACATTTTTGAACTGCTTCTCCTCGGAAACCGTTGGGCCGATTGAAGTCAAATTTCATATGGAGCCGCTATGGGATGGGGGAAACCAAAATTTGCTCATGGGGTCAAGGTCACATGACCAAAATGGCCGCCAAGCCATATATGGTTTGTCTGTCTCTCCGTCCGTAACCCGTAAGTGAAAATTGGTGATAGTGACTTAACCGCTTGGAATATTTAAACAATTTTTGGCATACTGATAGATATCAATGAGATCTAACCAATGAACTTGCGAAATATTACATTCCATTTAGTATAGCCTCGCCGAGGCGAAAAATGTGAAAATTTTCGAACTGCTTCTCCTCGGAAACCTTTGGGCCGATTGAAGTCAAATTTCATATGGAGCCTCTATGGGATAGGGAAACCAAAATTTGCTCATGGGGTCCAGGTCACATGACCAAAATGGCCGCCAAGCCATATATGGTAAAAACCCTTCAAAAATAGTCTTCTCCAGAACCACTGAGCAAATTTCCACGAAACTTGATAAATAGCATCTAGGATGTAGGCCTATCATAAATTGCTAAAATGGTGACCCTGGGTTGACCTTGACCTTCTTTGGGTCCGTCCGTAACCCGTTTGTGAAAATTGGTGATAGTGACTTAACCGCTTGGAATATTTAAACAATTTTTGGCATACTGATAGATATCAACGAGATCTAACCAATGAACTTACGAAATATTACATTCCATTTAGTATAGCCTCGCCGAGGCGAAAAATGTGAAATTTTTCGAACATTTTTGAACTGCTTCTCCTCGGAAACCGTTGGGCCGATTGAAGTCAAATTTCATATGGAGCCTCTATGGGATGGGGGAAACCAAAATTTGCTCATGGGGTCAAGGTCACATGACCAAAATGGCCGCCAAGCCATATATGGTTTGTCTGTCTGTCCGTCCGTAACCCGTTTGTGAAAATTGGTGATAGTGACTTAACCGCTTGGAATATTTAAACAATTTTTGGCATACTGATAGATATCAATGAGATCTAACCAATGAACTTGCGAAATATTACATTCCATTTAGTATAGCTTCGCCGAGGCGAAAAATGTGAAAATTTCGAACTGCTTCTCCTCGGAAACCGTTGGGCCGATTGAAATCAAATTTCATATGGAGCCTTTATGGGATGGGGGAAACCAAAAATTGCTCATGGGATCCAGGACACGTGACCAAAATGGCCGCCAAGCCATATATGGTCTGTCTATCTGTCCGTCCGTAACCCGTTTGTGAAAATTGGTGATAGTGACTTAACCGCTTGGAATATTTAAACAATTTTTGGCATACTGATAAATATCAATGAGATCTTATCAATGAACTTGGGAAATATTGCATTCCATTTAGTACAGCCTCGCCGAGGCGAAAAATGTGAAAATTTTCGAACTGCTTCTCCTCGGAAATCGTTGGGCCGATTGAAGTCAAATTTCATATGGAGCCTCTACGGGATAGGGGAAACCATAATTTCCTCATGGGGTCCAGGTCACATGACCAAAATGGCCGCCAAGCAATATTTGGTAAAAACCCTTCAAAAATAGTCTTCTCCAGAACCACTGGGCAGATTTCCCCGAAACTTGATAAATAGCATCTGGAACGTAGGCCCATCATAAATTGCTAAAATGGTGACCCTGGGTTGACCTTGACCTTCTTTGTGCCTAGGTCAAACTTTGACACATATGCTTTTGTGTTGGATTTTATCCTGCAAACGATTCAGAATACAGTACTTAAGTATAAGATATATTTTTGCTCCTTACGATAAGGCGCATTTATTGGGGGAACCGTTTTATGTCCAGGTCACATGACCAAAATGGCCGCCATACCCATATATGGTAACACTCATAAAGCTAAAAGCATCCGGCGGGTCGTGCACTTCAGCTGAAGCACTGGTTGTTCTTTGTACTCCGTATTTAAAGTCAATGATCATGTCATTTCTCAAGCAATGGCATACATGTACTAACAGAATATTCATTTTTCTCAAATATAACTTTAATTTTAAATGACGCGATCGTAGTGAATATATATGTTAAGCCGTTGAAGATAATCGTAAATAAACAAGCCCATGTATTTAAGTCAACTAAAGCGATTGCACATGCACGCTAAATGCATAAATTCGATTGGCTCAGTCATAAAACGGTTTCAAACGGTCATACCATTGGCCAAAACGGGAAAGCGTTTTCAATAGCATTTTGAGCTTTTCAGAGCGCATGCGCAAATTTACCGTTTGTCTGAAACGATTCGCCTTGACTTTTGATTGGTCAAAACGATATGAAACGCTCGAACCGTTGTCGAAACGCAAACGTTTTGCAACGGTTTCAAAACGGACCCTAAACGCAAAAACGGGTAGGTCCAGCGTTATCGCCACTGTACCAATGAACTTGCGAAATATTACATTCTATTTAGTATAGCCTCGCCGAGGCGAAAAATGTGAAAATTTTCGAACTGTTTTTCCTCGGAAACAGTTGGGCCGATTGAAGTAAAATTTCATATGGAGCCTCTATGGGATGGGGGAAACCAAAATTTGCTCATGGGGTCCAGGTCACATGACCAAAATGGCCGCCAAGCCATATATGGTAAAAACCCTTCAAAAATAGTCTTCTCCAGAACCACTGGGCAGATTTCCACGAAACTTGATAAATACCATCTGGGACGTTGGCCCATCATAAATTGCTAAAATGGTGACCCTGGATTGACCTTGACCTTCTTTGTGCCTAGGTCAAACTTTGACACATATGCTTTTGTACTGGAAAAGTTAGAATGCATTTTATCCTGCAAACGATTCAGAATACAGTACTAAAGTTTAAGATATATTTTTGCTCCTTACGATAAGGCGCATTTATTGGGGGAACCGTTTTAGGTCCAGGTCACATGACCAAAATGGCCGCCATACCCATATATGGTAACACTCATAAAGCTAAAAGCATCCGGCGGGTCGTGCACTTCAGCTGAAGCACTGGTTATTATTTATTAATTGATTATCCTATATTACACAAGGTCAACCAATATTCAAAAATAATGAATCATGTTTTTAATTGCATCAATTAATAAAATTGTCATTAATCAAGTA
This sequence comes from Lucinisca nassula, assembly GCA_963580285.1. Taxonomy (NCBI): domain Eukaryota; kingdom Metazoa; phylum Mollusca; class Bivalvia; order Lucinida; family Lucinidae; genus Lucinisca; species Lucinisca nassula. The sequence continues at coordinate 4,062,166 of OY757022.1, read as the reverse complement.
ATTTCGTATTGGCCCAGTTACAGGTCCTCGGTCAGCTGTATTGGCCTCGGCCTTCGGCCTCGTGCCAATACAGCAGACCTCGGACCTGTAACTGGGCCAATACGAAATTATTTGATTAATAACAGTATAATATTAAATAACAAGTGTGTATTTAGTATACATAAAATCAGTGCAAATGATACAGCTCTTGTTTCTGTCTTCGTACAGTATATGCAAGTTGACCTCTGTTCATATGAGCTTAACTCCTGACTTCTATCGGTTAACTTCCTACTTATCTGTGATCAATACTGAAATGTTATAACTTGATTGGCTAAGAAGCCATATAAAATCTGAGAGTATTTTTTGCCTCTGAGGAGCATTTTGTCCTTCAGAGAAGATTGCTTTTTCAGATACATACGCTTCGTTTATAGGAAAACATACAGGAAGACCCAAAAGCTGTCTCCCTTGAAAATAAACTGCGGAAAAATTCAAGAGTAATACCTGCATTTCTGTTTTCAAAGGCGACCGCCATCCATTTTCTTCCATTACTTACAGACACAAAGTCATCAGCTTTTGACATCAGTAGCTGTTTCTCAGGACAATGTAATATATCTGAAACAAACGGTTTAATCCTTAATTCTTTAGATGTCAATAACAATAAAGGACGCCTGTTTGATTGTCTAGTTGAAATCAATGGGGGCCCAGACCAGACTGCTCCTCTAGGAGTGTTTTGGAAGAAAGTCTGTCTGTTATGTCAAACCATTGACCCAAGACCATTTAAGCTAGAATCTCTAAACTGTCTCAAGCAACACATATGGCTCAGGACCGAAAGAACATATTCAGAAGTTTGATGTAACCCTACAGGCAGTCAGTGAGGCCCAATAAAGAGTTTTATCAGTCACCCACTATATTGATTGCATTGCAGCACATTGACCTGATAAAGATATGCTCTCAGGACAAGTGAGCTTTATCAGGTCAACGTGACATTGCACTTTTACGAATGAACCGGACTACTGGAAAAATGAAAAAATAGTATTTTTACTGGAAAAAATGAAAGATTGCTTGAAAAAAAAAAATATTATAGGAAAAAAAAGTCAGCTGATACTAAAAATATCGACCGCCAGAATGCTTGGACGCACTGAGGACCATCAAAAATTGATCGTAAATTGCTAATTTAAGAGTGCACAAGGGGATAAACTGATAAATAGAATACCAGATTCGTGTCATTTTGATATCAAGTTTATCAGGCTCGGTTTCGAGAACGCATGTAGAATCGCTCGGCAAGCCTCTCGATTCTACAAGAGTTCGCGAAGCCTTGCCTGATAAACTTGATATCAAAAGACACTCACCTGGTATTCTCTATGAATACAGTGGGGCATACTTTTACCCTGGAGAGCATGTCTGGGGGTCACCAGAGATCAAAAAGCTATAACTGGGATTTTGGGTCCTTTTTTGGACGTTGGCTCATGTCCCGTCTGTTTATGTGTGTGCCTCCGTGTCACTTTCTATAGGTGACTTGAGGCGACTGTATTTTTGGATTGTTGCCTTTCCTGAGTGACCTTTTCTTACTGATTGTCACGTAACTCCTCCTAGGTAATTTGTGCTAGAATCTTGAAAAAGAGGATCTTACATGAGTGCTCATGTATTATTGAATTTATTAAACGAGTTGAGGAAAAGGGATAAAATGCGAGGCTCTGCCGAGCATTTTATCCCTTTTCCTCAACGAGTTTAATATATTTAATAATACACGAGCACGAATGCAAGATTCTATTTATCATATGACATTTAAAACGCATTTTATCCACGATTGTTTACAAAAATGTCAATATTCCGCCATAAGTAAACGCGACGTCGTTAAGGACGTCGTACATGTAACGTTACGGGACGTATATAGCTAATTTGCATATTTAACCCACTAGTGGATTATCGAAAATAATACATGGCGTTATTACACTCTCAGACGCGACGTCATATGATAAAACGTCATATTTAATAGCCCTATGAATTAGGACTGACGGAACGTATTCAGAATTCTGATGTGCCCCCGCCCCCTCCTTTCTCCATTATCACACAAACCCCTCCTTAGCTTTAAGAGCTAGAATCTTGAAACTGTCATAGGTAATAGCCTATGGATAAGAACTGGAGGAACATTTGCATATATTGGGGTCACCAGAAATTAAACAAGAGCTGTCGCATGGCAGCATAGCTCGCCTGTTTCACGCCTCCAAGATATAAGGTAAAATTACTGAACCATGAAATATACGTCACACTCACCTAGCTATTTTGAGATCAATGATCAGGACACATGGAACATACATTCCAGATATTACATTCCAGAACCAATTGTGCCTGAATTATAAGGCAAAATCATTGAACCATGAAAATAGGTCACAATGACCTAGATGTACATGTATGTCTATGTCAATCATCTAGTCACATGGAACTAATAATCCGGGTGAGACATTTCTCCATCAAATAGTATTCAAGATAATAGGCAACATTTCTGAGCTATCAAATATAGATCACACTGACCTAGATATAATTCAAGCACAATCATGGGGTCACATGGAATAAACAATCCAGGCATGACATTTCTCCATTAAATAGTATCCAAGATAATAGACAAATCACTGAAGCATGAAATATATGTCACACAGACCTGGATATATTTTGTGGTCAATTATTGGGTCACATGGAACTAAAAATCTAGGTATGACATTTCTCCATCAAATAGTAATCAAAATAATAGGCAAAATCACTGAACAATATAGGTCACTATGACCTACATATATTTTGAGGTCAATAATAGGTCACATTGAAGTAATAACCCAGTGGTGACATTTCTCCATCAAATAGTATTCAAGATAATAGGCAAAATCACTGGATTGTGCAATGTAGGTCACCATGACCAGGATATATTGAAGTCAATTATCGGGTCACATGGAAATACTAATCCATGTATGACATTTCTCGATCAAATAGTATTCGAGATAATAGGTGAAATCGCTGAACCATGAAATACAGGTGACAGTGACTTAGATATACTTTGAGGTCAATCACGGAGTTACATGGAACTAATATCCCAGGTATGACATTTCTCCAACATATAGTCTTCAAGATATAAGGCAAAATCACGGGACCGTGAAATGTAGGTCATCATGACCTTCACCCTTTTACACTTGAGTCAATGTCACTTGATTGGTTGATGAATAACCAATTGTGTCTATAACTTTGTTAGCATAATGGAAAGGTATACAACAAATAACAAAGGTGTCCTAGATTTTGACCCCTAGCCCAACCAAATTCCCACTCCCAGGCATGAAGCCTGAACCCAGGGGTGTGTTGTTTTGGAATCTCAGAAGACACTCCCAGGTATCCAAGTTGTAAATATGAATGCTTTGTGATGAGTGATTGTTGAGATATAAGCGTTTTATAAACTTTAACACAGAATTACATTGGTGTTCTAGATTTTGACCCCTAGCCCCACCCAGGGTATGTTCTCTTTGAACATCAGAAGGCACTCCCAGGTACTAAAATTCTAAATATGAGTGGTCTGTGGTGAATGACTGTCGAGATATTAGCATTTGCAAAACTTTAACTTTATATTGTAATTATCCTTAAGAAGTTTGTTTCCTGATCAAGCAAGGAAACCAAAAATTAGAGACGGAATGGCAAATGATGTACATCCTGAAGGTACTGTCTGATCTGGCTCGGAAATGTTTGCTTAGTCCTAGCTGTCCTTGCAGGATCATTATGGTTAGTCAGGTAAAAGTGGAGTGCATTGGTGCTGTGATAAAGCTTAGGACTAGAGATTGTGAGGTACCGGGTTCGATCCCTGCTTACATTAAAAGTTTTTTCCTCAAGCAAGAGATGTATCCACATTGCTTAGTACTGTTTAATACCAAGAAAAAAAACGGCCCCGCCCATCGGGGCTTAGAGAAAATGATTGGTCTGCTTGGCTTCCACGCAGAGCTAATACTGATCGCATATGAGTTCTGATTAACTGCTTAGAAAGTCTGAGACTGTCCAGGCAAAGCGGTGCGAGTAAGACCGTCTGTGCATATTAACCCCTTTTGGTTTTATTGGGCGGCAGGGCTTTCATCACAGTGTTGGGAAAGAGTCCAAGACAATTGGAAGAAACGTCTCCAAAATAACCTGAATAATGTTGTCGGTGAGACTACAAGCAAACAAAAAAAAACACCCAGCAAACAGAGGGTCATATGGGAGATTAGTACTAGTACACTAAATGTGTTACCCCATATAAATAAAGTCGATTATTTTAGTTATTTATCATTATTATAAATGGCACCCTGTCTTGGACATAGTTATTGTTTGTCACTAATGTCACAATACAAGTTGTGCAGTTGCTGGGTCAAATTCTTACAAAGCATTTTAAGTGCCATTTTGAAAAAATTACACGAACTGTGAGGTAAATATATAGGTCAAATATAATATGGCTGCCTCTGTCAGCATCACAAAAACACTCCCATATAAATTTTGACCACTTAAACCCCACCTTTATACAGCGAAACTGGAGTTTACAGGTGTCTCCATTATTTTTCATATTTCTGCTCAGAAACGAACATTGTGGGTACTCATTAGATCCACCTCGCCGAGGTGGTTCTAACAAGAACCAACAGTCTATGTTTTCAGCAGAAATGTGAAATAGTTCAGAATTTTGTCAGAAACTTTTCATTTTTTGGTGGTAAAATTTTTCAATATATTTTAACCCTTGTCCTGCTAATCCCGGATATGCTTTATCTTTGAAACAATGTAGATCCAGATCAGATGGCTTCTGACGAAGCCATCTGATCAGGATCTACATTGTTTACCATTCAGATTGTGAATTTGTTGCAATTATTTGCATCAAGTAATCTGATCGGTTGATAATCGGTAGTGGGTGTGGCATATATAAATATTCAGCAGGACAAGGGTTAATAGGTGTGTTTTCACACTAACTTGCAAGTCTTTTCATTTCTAGTTTTCTCTCTTTCATCTCTCTATCCCAGCTCTGTAAAGCATTAGCTTCATTCAGTTTGAGATTTTTAACGACCTTTGGTACATAACCCGGTGATGGTTTCAATTTATGTGCAGGTGGCAGATCTGGCACTTCAAGAGGAGCTGACTGAGTTTCCCGTATTTCCTGAAAGCAGCATAATAAATTTACATTCAAACTTAAATGTGTCATGATAACACAAGATTTCAAGATTTATTATCGACTGTTACTCCAACTGGAGCATTAGTCAAAAGTTTCAACAAATGAAACACGTTAAAACATCTGAGGAAAGTTGCAAACTTTGATATTTAAGATTAATATCAACCACCCCCAGCCGGCCTCAGTAGCTCAGTCGGATGCGCGTCTGACTGGTGATCAGGAGGACGCGAGTTCGACTCCCGCCGGGGTCGGCAACATTCTTTCGTGGAGATTGATCATGAAATCTTTTCTACGGTCATTCTCTCTCTTCCGCTGATTCAGTTTCTGGTTAACCGCTTACGTTTTGACTGGTACTTCAATGTCTGTAAGGATAGAAAGTTCAGTGTCTGTAAGGATAGAAAGTTCAGTGTCCAATTGCATAGCAATCTACGCTTTACTAATTAAACACATTGTCATTAATCCACGTGTGACTATCACTATTATGTAGTGTCCGATACATTTGGAACAAAATCCGAAGAATTGGGATGCGAAAAATAGCCGCAAATACCATACAAACAGATACATGCATATCTATACAGCTCCGATCAGACCACTCCAAAGAGCAGCCAGACCAACAGCCACACAGAGGCAAACGATGCTGACCCAGATCCGACTGTTCAGCAAGGAATAGCCCAATCCGGAACAGCAACATCAACCATAGCCATGACCTATCCGAAAGCCACGAGCTTCTAAACAGTCTATTGTCACATAAAACTTTGACATAACCATTACACATGAATGGCATAGCCTAATGTCCTGATTGGTAATTCATTGTCCTGTTGACTAGAAAATCACAAATAAATGTCAAATTGTCAAAGCACTATATTTCTACTTATCAATAATAACAACAAAGAACCCGAAATACCCGGGCAAGCCAAAATAGGAGCAAATGCCATCTAGAGGATACCTACAAAAGTACAGAGCCAGATTAGACTGCTCACAAGAGCAGGCCAATCAAGACATGTAAAAGGGCAAACGGCACAGACTCAGACTGGAATGCTAAACAGGTACCACCCCAGTCCAGATCTGCAACCCTATGTGACAAAATGCATTCTTTCGAATCTCCAAACGATGAAGAGTTGTGATTTGTTCCTTATATATAATTCCAAGCAGAGGTCGTTGGTGCTTATTAGAACTTCCTCATCGGGGCAGTTATTACGAGTGCCCACAGCTATATTGCATACCCCAGTAAATTTCTCTTTGTAAAGTGGGGTTTATTGGGGTGTTCTTTTCACGGATTTTTTAACGTTGTCAGCCTCGATAGCGCAGTGGTTGCACGTTCGACTCATGATCGAGAGGTTGTGCGTTCGAATCCGGCCACCGGTATCGAGGTGTGTCCTTGGGCAAGACACGTAATGACACTGCCCCACTCCACCCAGGTGTAAATGGGTAGCAGTGGTGTAAAAGCCACTGCCTCTCTCTCGCGCGCGCGTGAAAACACCCGGAATGAGTGTTCGAGAGCGATTCAATAAGCTTGAAGCTTTCATCACAATCGAACTAAAATAAATTAGTATAAACTAAACTAACGTGATACACTTGAACATAAACTGACAAGGACGGTTCGGACTTGAACTTGTGTGTCTAGGATAGGTATACAATAAGGAGGTCGCTAATTAACATATCATAAAATATGGCAAATATACTTATCTTTTTTGCAAATATGAAAGCTTCGCACATTTTTCCCTCTACAGGAGGTAGAACTAAAGTTTATACTAATTTATTTTTAGTTCGATTGCGACGAAAGCTTCAAGTTTATTTGAATCGCTCTCAAGCATTAATTCCAGATGTTATCATGTGTGCGAGAGAGGCAGTGACTTTTACACCACTACTACCAATTTGCATCTGGCCTCCAGTGGCCAGATTTGAACCCACATCCTCTCGATCATAAGCAAAAACGTGCTAACCAATGAAAACAGAAACGAAGATCAGACTGGGAGAACATGCAGGTTGACCCGAGTGTTCACTGTGTTCATATCTACACTTTGCTCTTCGCTGGCCCAAGCCCATTTGATTTGGCTGCATATGCTTCCACGAAGAACTGAAACCAACCTCACATAAGTGTAGCTAATGCAATATGACACGAGACTGATGACCTCTTTTACTATAATTTCACACCAGACAGAATGCATCAATTTATCTTCTCCGTTTTCCAAAGAGGTCGATATTGTTGTTCAATACACAAAGGTCAGTAAATGGATCGCCATTCACGAGATGCTAAACATTCAGGAGAAGTTTATGAAAACCGACCTATTAGGCTATTCATTGACTAATTACTTCTTTGAAGAGGTCAGTCTCATTTCAAATTGCACCAGCAATACTGGTAAACCACTTAAAAGTCCAATATGTTCTTGAAAGGGTTATCCTTTGGAAGCAAGAAACACATCACAGAACTGAAAAATATGGAGTGTGCAGGTTTGCTGGGTCAGACTAGCTAGTTTCGGCCATTTAGGTCTCATCAGTGACCCGCAAATATAATGGAATCAATGATCGCAAAGGAAAAGAAAAGATAACTACACTAAGCCTGCCCAGTCAGAGTGGTGCGAGTCGGACCGTCACTACATATAAACCGTAGGACTATCATCCCAATATCGGGTAAAATTCCATCAAATTGAAAGCCACATCTCAAAGATGACCAAAATAGTGTTGACGGTTATGTAAAATCTTAATTAAAACAAACAAACACTGCTTTTTGCTATCCATTACTCATTAAACCAAAAGTAAAATAAAGTATATATGTAATCCTTTACAATGGCACATCTTAATTACATTACCTGAAATTGATCTCTTCTGGTTGCCTCCTTCAAGAACTCACTTACTTCACCCAGGATACTGTGTGGTACAATCTGACCTTTGTTATTTAATCTTGGCCCAGAATACAGCATCTCCTCAAACTGTATGTCTGCACGAGCTGGTTTCAGGACGCTAAAGGTTTCCCTAGTATTTAGAAAAAAATTAAAACGAGATAAGTGAGTGAGTGAGTGGGTGTTTCAGTTTTACGTCACACCAACAGCTAAGGACATACGGAGACGGGACCTTGGTTTATAGATTCATCCGAAAGTCTGGAGAAGCCCGGGGTTGATCCTGCAACCCCTGGTTTACAAGACTATTAGCAATACCACTAAACCACGGAGGAAAGAGATAATCTTTGAATGAATTACAGAATAGAAGTGGGCAATGATCAGGAATCGATATAATTAACCCAAAGCTCCTATCAGAGACACCAAAGGGAAAGAAGCAAAAACATGAAACAACTAGATCCTAATAGAAACATCAATTGCGGAAAGCCAAAATGACAGTTGCTTTCCCACAAAAAGGCCGATTGGCTATCCAAAACAAAATAATATAAGCGATACACACACTCAAAGACAAACCATCACCAAAATAAACCGCGACAGAAGAACCGCCGCCTTGGAACGCTCAGTGGAACGAATTCCGGTCAGTGGAACGAATTCCACTGGTGGTTCGGGGTGGGGCTTAAATCAATTTTACGCGGACACAATTCCAGACCTTATTTCCGTCGCGATCTATACGATTTGTTCAGTTCGCATGAAGGCCTCCTTATCAATCAGTGCAACATCTCCGTGAATACCAAAATCAAACAATCACAGAGATGAAACAATGGTGAGGTCTCGTCAGCAAGAACACACTGAAATGCTGGAGCAAAAGAAGACCAACTTTTAGACTCCGATGGGCCCAACCAGAGACAGAGCATCAGTTACATAAAATTAGATACTAAATAATTCTCAGTAGGCCTTTACGCTGGAACCGTCATAGAATCCGAGGCCTGACCCACCGGTGTGCAATTAAAGAGGAAAGTAAAGTTGTCAACTGTGATTGGGTTAACTACCATGCATGCAGCCTGTCGTATAACATTCATGATGTACCTTATCTTTTTAAATTGAAGAAGGATTTAACAAAATCGGGCACCGAAGTCTTTGCATGTATATATTTTTTGTGAATTTATATACTAAGTCACCATAAAATTCGGGTTCGCAGAAGAGATTGAAGTCCAGCATTGAATATTGAAATTAAATAGGAATGACGTCTCAACAACTTTGAGGCTTTCCATAGTTTATGATACTGATAACCCTAATTAAGAAGTTTAGCAGTTACCAATTGTTGAAGTCATTTACATGGCTAGACACTCTGGCAAATCGAATTAATTGCGAAAAACAAATGCCATAGGATGCCGCATGAGGAACATCACCATCCAAGAAAGGAAAATTCACAATATCAAAACAAAATCATACCGTTTATCATAAATTTTACAAAAAACAGCGCCATCTGCAATAGACAGATGTAAATTCAAAAACGGTGCCTCGGTGTCAGAAGAATTTGCAGAAGAATCAGCCCTTTTTATCCCTTATCCTGATCAATTAACTAGTTAGACACACCCATTTCTGGTTATCAGCAAATCAAACCACTTGATATGATGTATTCATCGTAACAGATTGACAAACAGTGTAGATCCTGATCAGATGGCCAGCTGATCAGGATCTGCGCTATTTGTAAACGTAGGAGTTGTCACGTTCAGCGGGACAACACTAAATGAATATATCTTAAGTAAATCCTAGGTTCTACAGGTATATGAGTTGACCATAAATCCGAAGTTTTGTGCTGGCCTTGGTAGTAGACAGATGCACATCGAACTGGTGATCAGAACTTGTGGGTTTTATACCTGGATGACTGGCAACATGCATTAACCCATTTAGTACCAGAAACCCCAAAACGGGTACCCTGGCAAACAGTGCAGGCCCAGATCAGACGCCGCAGAACGCGGCGTCTGATCAGGGACTACACTGTTTGCAAAAGGTTTAGCCATTTTCAAATAAATTTGAAAGACAACACATCCTGACACCCCTAAATTTTGAAATGGACGCCTGCTATATATAAGGCGGAAGATTCCATTTGGTACTAAAAGGGTTAAACTGGCATGAAAAATACTGGCAGAAAATTTCAGCTACGTAAAACCTTGATTTCTATTTTCAGAGGCGACCGCCATCCACTTTCACACATTATTTACATATCAACTGTTTAATATGCCATTTTAACCCTTATTTTGCTGAATATTCATTTAAGCCACACCCATTTCTGTCTATCAACCAACCAAACTACTTGATGTAATTTATTGCTACAAATTCATAAACTGAATGTCAAACAGTGTAGATCAGGAGCCATCTGATCTGGATATACACTGTTTGCAAAGATAGGGGTTGTGTAGGGTGAAGAATAAGCAAAATAAACTTTAAATGGATATAGACTAGCCTTTATGTTATACGACACAAACATGTAGTTAAATTATGTTATGCGCTGCTTATAATATGTTGACATTTTATATACTCATTCAAAAATACATATTCAATCGATGCATTTACATCACGTGACCTAGTCTGTGTAATGAACACCCCACTAAACCCACTTCATATAGAGAAAACTGGGGTTTACGGGGTATACTTCATTAGTCTTATGTCTGTTCCAAGACAAAGGCTGCGGGTTCTCGTTCTCAATGAGACGGTTCTAACGAGCACCCACAACCTATGTCTGCAGTATAAATGAGAAAAATACAGAAAACTGGGGTTTACGGGGTACACATTATTTTTCTTATTTCTGTTCCAAGACATAGGTTGTGGGTACTCGTTAGAACCGCCTCAACGAGGCGGTTCTAACGAGCACTCACAACCTATGTTTGCAGTATAAATAAGAAAAATAGCGGATTTTTATTAGAAAAAAATGTCATTTTGGGGATATTAAAAGTGCACTATGTCGCACGGGTATGTTATCGTAATGGTCTCCGGCTCATAAATATAAATATCACCGGCTTTTGTCAGGACAGTAGTCATTTTGGAGATGTGGAGAAATGCACGGGTGTTTTAGTAATGGTTATGATGAAATCCTTTGTCCCAATGATGATAACAAAATGATGTTTAATCAGAATATGTGAATCTTATGTGGGTGTGAGGGACGGATGGAAAAATCCGTCCCAAGGGATCACTGTCCGGCATCACGAGGCTTGCCGAATGATGCCGGACAGTGCTCCAGTGGAACGGATTTTTCTATCTGCCCATCACACCCATATAGGTTTCTTTTTCTTGCATACCCTCCATTTCTTAGCGCGGATTTTTAATACTGCAGTCACTTCGAGTACCGACGGCCGCCATATTAAAATGATAGTACAGGAATGTTTAGTGACGTCACGTAACGTGTTGTGACGTCAACCTTAACGACGGCGCATACGAGGTCGTATTCAACCAGTGCAGTTTTCAAACACGCGAGAATATTCAATTTTGGGTAAGAACATCAGGGTTGGAACAGAATTTCTATCACAAACTAAAACTATGGATTTCCTTATCTGGTGTGCAAGAAGAATTTGTCCATAATGCAAGGAGAGATAGTACTTCAATGGCTAGGCCAATGAACTGCAACGAAATCCGCATCAAAAACATTGCATCCCCAACCCTCTCCTTGGTATGGGAGCATAATTTATTCAGCAGGACAAGGGCAACACAGGTTTGATAATTATATTCTTGCATAAATATCTATGCGCATGGCTGTTTGAAGCCATTGTCAAATGGACCGAAAGTCGTGCTCAAACAGTAAAACCATGTTCAAATCATGAAATTCGCGTGCTGTTTGAACATGGATTTTTAGCTTTTGATATCACAAGACGGGCCTTTCTTTGTTTACGTTACGTTGAGCGACGTAACGTTATCGCCCTGAACAAAGCGTTTTAGGGTTCTAGGATGACGTCAGATGGTTACTGCATGACAACGTCATTGTAAACAACATTCTGAACAGGCCGCCATTTTGGTTTGCCTGTCGCATTTGAAGAGTTTATATGGAATTTATATGGAGCTTTTGGGCGTTTTCGTCAAAATTTGCTGTTATGCAAGGACAACGATCATCCATGGTTATTTCATTGCATTAACATTTGCCGGGTCCTTCCGAAGATATTTGAACATTCGGCCTAGCGGTCTCATGTTCAAACAGCTTCCTCGGGACCCGGCGAATGTTAATGCATGAAAAACCATGGTTGATCCCTATATTACTTACAGTTTTCCTAGATTCTGTTTACGCTTTCTTACTGTCACGCTGTAGTATTCTGGAGTTGGTAATATTACTGTCACATGGCGGGTAGCAGCATTTCCAGTCATCTCTCTCTGGAACTGCAATGCAATGCATTTACGATAGGAACATTATTTTTCATGACAAAAATGGCCATCAGAAGAGATGGCAAATCCCCCGACCAAAAGTCAATATGGCCTTCAGAAGATTATTTGGAAAGAGACCCTTTTTACCTTTGACCTCTAAGTATGACCTTGACATCCAAGGTACCGACCAGGGTCTTTCTCGTGACACATCGTCTTACGATAGTTAATATTTCTGCCAAGTAAGTTCAAAATCCAACCAAGAATAAGAAAGTTATTGACCGGACATGAAAAGGGGCCCTTTTTGACATTTGAGCTCAAAATTATGGCCTTGACATTTGAGGTACCGACGCGGGTCTTGCGTGCGACACATCGTCTTATGGTCGTTAGCACTTCTGCGAAGGAATTTCAAAACCCATCTAAGAATATGAAAGTTATTGACCGGACAAGCATATGCACATACATACATACATACATACATACATACATACATACATACATACATAACACACATAACACACATAACACAGTGATTCTTGAAAAAATGACCCAATTATGAAACTCAAAAGTTAGAAAAATGAACCTTATGGAATTTCGACATATGTTTTCTTTTGGTTTATTTCCACATTTTAACATTTGACCCAAACTTTTACCCACACCATTTCAATAGTTTTTGAGTTTTTGACAGTAAAACATGGCTCGTTACGGAGGAGAGTTTATATTTGTAAGCCCATGTGTCTGTTTCATCCAACAGTCTATGCTAACCCAATGAGTATATTTATGAAGTTAAACTTATAGCTTTTGCCAACAAACAACACTTCGTTGGGCTACTGGTTGTCTGAATAAGTAACGCTCACTTTTAAAATTGCTCGCCTCCGTAACATTTTAACTCACCTACGTAACATCTCTTCCGTAACGATAGATTTCTCCACACAGTCTGTAGCTAGACCAAAATCCAATGTTTAGCTTTAGTGATTTGATATTACTAGCACAAATAGCACTCGATGCACACAAAGATGTTTCGATACCTATATCGGCTTAGGTTTTTACGTTCCGGAGGAGAGAAGTTACGGAGGCGGAGGACAGTTTGTTTTTTATCAACCAAACCGTTGTGGTTGGACCAATGGTCAATATTATGTTTCATATCAGTACAACCTTATGCAAAATATATGGCAATTAGCTTAAAGAGTTCCTTTCCATCCATTGACCTTTTGAAAGCACCGTTACGGAGGCGAGGCTCTGAAAAGTGACAAATTAATTATCCACTTTCGGATTTCATATATGTTTATTTCGAAAGAAGATCAAACACTTAACGGTTTATTTATCAGACCATTTCTTTGGTGGAATATATGACATAGTTATAAGCAGAGAATTATTCCTGTCTGCACCCTGTGACCAGATATAGATCCGTTACGGTAGGTGAGTGCTGTTTTAGCGACACCCTATTTTTACGGAATTGTATCCAGACACTGAATGCAATAAGTTTTTAAATTCTACTTATTGTTTCTTAAGCATCGTATCGTTGAACCGCAATTGCAATCCCATTCCATCTAAACAATAAAAGGTTAGATAGTTGCACTTCAGTATGTAACCATGCCTTGCGACATGGCAAAAACGCATACCCAACTGGTATATTAATGGTGCTAAGCCAGTAATCGTACTAGAAGGCATTGGTTTTAGATTTGGAAGTAAGTTCCTGAATATGCCTCTTGGCTTATATGGCTTATTTACACCCATAGACTGCGTTGTTTAGCCACCATGAAGGTACAAACATTAGCTATAGGGTATTTTCAAAATTGGGTCATTTTTTCAAGAATCACTGAACATACATACATACATACATACATACATACATACATACATACATACATACACATACATACATACATACATACATACATACATACATACATACATACATACATACATACATACATACATACATACATACGGAAGGGTAAAATCTATTAATTTAATACTCTGCAGTGAAATCAATGCATATCTGAAACAAATAAAAATGATATTTTTACACTGTAAAAAAAAACCTGACCCTGTTATTTTCACAGTTTCAGTCCGAACTACCTTTTCTCGCCAAAAGTCATCTGTCATCGACACAATAATTCTGTAAAATAACTTGAAAAGCACTCTTTGAACTGTAAAAATTCTGTATTCAAAATGGTCTAAAATTTGAACAACCTCCGTAGACCCCGTCGCAAGGGCATTTTGACCACAGGGCTACAATTTGAACAATCTTGGTAAAGGTCCACTAGATAAAGCTTCATACTAAATATCAAAGACCTTGGCCTTATGGTTTCTGACATGAAATTTCTCAAAACTTTTCCCCTATTTAAGCCTATGTAAAACCAGTCTGCCTTTGCGCGGGGGCTTTTTTGGCCCAAGGGCTATAATTTGAATAATCTTGGTAGAAGTCCATTAGATTCATACCACATATCAAAGACCTGGGCCTTCTGGTTTCAGAACAGAAGATTTACAATGGTTTTCCCAAAATAAGCCTATGTAAAACCAGTGGGCCTCGGCGCTGTGTTATTTTGGCCCCACGGCTATAATTTGAACACTCTTACAAAGCACGGTTTATTGCAAATTCTAGCTCTTGCACTACCACTGAACTTTCTAAATTATTAACTTCCTGTCTTACTGCTATTAAAACGCATGTGATTACTTATTGTGATAAAGTCTTTGAAAGATCAGGAAGAAATCTGTTTTGGTCTATAAAAAATTCGAATGAGGAATTTCTGTCTCTGGTTCGGCCCATCGGAGTCTAACTGTTGGTTTTCTTTTGCTACAGCATTTCAGTGGTTTCTTGCTGTCGAATCCTCACCGTTGTCTCACCTCTGTGGTTCTTTGATTTTTGTGTTCACGGAGATGTTGCACTGATGAGTTAGGAGGCCTTCATGCGGACTGAACAAATTATTTGTCTAAATCGCGACGGAAGTAAGGGCGAGGATTGTGGCCACGTAAAATCGATTTAAGCCCCCCCCCCCCCCCCCCCCCTTGGAAATCTTCCACTGACCGTTCCAAGGCGGCTCTTCTGTGGCGATTTATTTATGTTGTTGTTTGTTACTTACTGTGTGTATCACTTGTGTCTTTTAATTTTGGATGGCCATATGGCCATTTTGTGGGAAAGTAACTGTCCTTATGGCCTTCCTTTGTTTAGGTTTCCATTATGGTCTGGTCGCTTAATGTTTGTATTTCTTTCCCTTTGGTGTCTTTTATGGGTGGAGTAAGTTAATTGTATCAATTCCTGATCTTTGTTTTACTTCTACTTTAAATAAATTAAAATCCAGACGTTTTCGTGCTTCAAGTCTGTCTACTTACGATTTTTGCCTCTCTTTACACTACACTTCACCATAATCTTATAAAAGAAAAGCTTCATGATGTAATTGAAACGGCTTTTCGCAGAGAAGAGTCTCTCTATCTTGCATGTAACGTCAGAAATGCATTTTTCACTTCTAACGAGCATAAGAATTATACTCTTTGGTCATGTCAGAAAGTGTGTGATGCCCTCACCTTTCTACTGACAATATTTATATCAGATTCGGTACTAAGTTATTTAGAAAAATTCTGGGTATTCCGATGGGTACGAATGGCGCACCTCTTGTGGCTGATCTGTTCTTGTATTGTTATGAAAGAGACTTCATGTTGTCGCTTTCCACTGATAACCAATCTGAAATTATTGAAGTTTTTAGTTCTACTTCTAGATATTTAGATGATTTATTAAGTATTGACAATACTTACTTTGATGGTTTGATCAGTCAGATTTATCCCCTAGAACTTCAGTTAAACAAGGCAAATTCTCTGATACCGAGACCCGCTTTTAGGATTAACATTTATCTATTGTAGATGGATTAGTTTCTTGCAAAATTTATGA
Source organism: Lucinisca nassula (assembly GCA_963580285.1). NCBI lineage: Eukaryota > Metazoa > Mollusca > Bivalvia > Lucinida > Lucinidae > Lucinisca > Lucinisca nassula. The sequence continues at coordinate 4,045,959 of OY757022.1, read as the reverse complement.
TAAACGTGATGATTTTGATTTTGAGATTGTAAATTTTCCTTTTTTGGACGGTGATGTTCCTCGTGCGACATCGTACGGGGTTTATATTTTGCAGTTAATTTGATTCGCTAGAGTGTCTAGTCATGTATCCGACTTCAACACTCGTAATAAATTATTAACCGCTAAACTTCTTAATCAGGGGTATCGGTATCATAAACTACGTAAAGCCTTTTCTAAGTTTTATAGACGTCATTCTGATTTGGTTTCAAAATTCAATGTTGGACTTAAACACTTCTGCAACATGGCCTATCGGAACCCGAATTCTATGGTGCCTTAGTATATAAATTTAGAAAAATACACGCCTGTAATGACTTTAATACCAAATTTTGTAAAATCGTTCGTCGATATATAAAGATTGGGTACAACATAAATGTTATAAAACAGACTGCATGCATGGTGGTTAACCCAATCACGGTTGGCAACTTTGCTTCCCTCTTTGATTGCACACCTGTGGGTCGGGCTTACGCTAATATGACGGTTCAAGCGTAAAAACATAAATGGAATTTTATTTTATTTTAGTATTCTTTATGTTGGTTGGCGCCTGATGCTCCGTCTTTGGTCGGGCCCCTCGGAGTCTAACTGTTGGTTTTCTTTTGCTCCAGCAATTTTGTTGTTGTATTCTGTCGAGTCCTCAACCTTGTTTTTTATTCTCTGTAGGTTTTTGATTTGTATGTTCTCGGAGATGTTACACTGATGAGTTTAGGAAGCCTTCCCTTTGGTGTCTTTTGTGGGTGGAGTAAGTTAATTGTATCAATTCCTGATCTTTGTTTTACTTCTACTTTGCATATCAGGGCTGTTTTGTTTGTGCCGTGTGGCGGCTGTAAAAGGTCTCCCCGTACATGCATTTAATGCTCTTATTTTTCCAATCCTCAGGGATTGCTTATGCAATTGCTTTTCACTGTTCCATCAATTGACATCCTTTAGATTTCCCTTTGGTATCTTTTGTGGGTGGAGTAAGTTATTTGTATCAATTCCTGATCTCTGTTTTACTTCTACTTTTCATGCGGACTAAACAAAATTAGCGTATACCGCGACAGAGATAAGGGCGAGGATTATGTCCACGTAAAATCGATTTAAGCCCCCCAGTGGAATTCTTTCCACTGACCGTTCCAAGGCGGTTCTTCTGTGGCGGTTTGTTTGTGTTGTTGTTTGTTACTTACAGTGTGTATCACTTGTGTCTTTTAATTTTGGGTGGCCATTTTGTGGGCAAAGTAACTGTCCATATGGCCTTCCTTTGTTTAGGTTTCCATTATGGTCTGGTCGCTTCATGTTTGTTTTTCTTTCCCTTTGGTGTCTTTGATGGGTGGAGTAAGTTAATTGTATCGATTCCTGGTCTTTGTTTTACTTCTACTTTGGTAGATGAAGCTTCATACCAAATTCCAAAGACCTGGACCTTCTGGTTTCAGACAAGAAGATTTTTAAAGGTTTTCCCTATATAAGCCAATGTTAAACCGGTGGGCCCCGGCAGGGGCCATTTTTTGGCCCCAGGGCTATAATTTGAGAACTCTTGGTAGAGGTCCACTAGATGAAGCTTCATACCAAATATCAAAGAAATGGGCCTTCTGGTTTCAGAAAAAAAGGTTTTTTAAAGGTTTTTCCTATCTAAGCCTATGTAAAACCAGTGGACCCCCGCCGCGGAAGCATTTTTGGCCCCATGACCATAATTTGATCAATCTGGGTAGAGGTCCGCTAGATGAAGCTGCATACCAAATAACAAAGACCTGGGCCTTTTTGTTTCAGACAAAAAGATGTTTGAAGGTATTCCCTATAAGGCCTATGTAAAACCAGTGGGTCCCGGCGCGGGGTTATTTTTGGCCCCAGGGCTATAATTTGAACAATATTTGTTGAGGTCCACACGATGACGCTTCATACTAAATATCAAAGACCTGGGCCTTTGGTTTCAGACAAGAAGATTTTTAAAGGTTTTCCCTATATAAGCCGATGTAAAACCAGTTGGTCCCAGCACGGGGGCATTTTTGGCCCCAGGGCTATAATTTGAACACTCTTTGTAGAGGTCCACTAGATGAAGCTTCATACCAAATATCAAAGACCTGGGCCTTCTGGTTTCAGACAAGAAGATTTTGAAGGTTTTCCCTATATAAGCCTATGTAAAACCGGTGAGCCCCAGCCTTTGGACATTTTTGACCCCAGGGCTATAATTTGAACAATCCTGGAAGAGGTCCACTAGATCAAGCTTCATACCAAATATCAAAGACCTGGGCCTTCTGGTTTCAGACAAGAAGATTTTTAAAGGTTTAACCTATATAAGCCTATGTAAAACCGGGGTCCCCAGCGCGGGGCCATTTTTAGACCCGGTAATAAAATTTGAACAATCTTGGTAGAGGTCCACTAGAAGAAACTTCATACCAAATATCAAAGACCTGGGCCTTCTGGTTTTATACAAGAAGATTTCTAAAGATTTTCTCTTATTTTCCCCCTTTCGTTGCCATGGCAACCAGATTCCTGCATGGAATTGAATTCTTTGAACAAATTTGGGAGAGGACCACCTAAGGTTCATTGTTCAGTGGTGTAGGAGGCGATGTTGTTTAAAGAAATTGTGAAGGGACGGACGACGACAACGACGACGACGACGGACGGTGACCGATCACAATAGCTCAACCTGAGCCTTTGGCTCAGGTGAGCTAAAAGCAGGCAGAAAGTCGAAAGGATAGTAACTTTCCCACAAACTGACCAAACGACTATTATAAGCAATACATACATGCACATGTCTATGAAAAGACGAACTACAACAATACAGTCCAACCTGTATTAAGCAACCACCTATGGGATTGGGATATTCAAAAAGTGCTTGCTTAAGACAGGTGCTTGCTTAACATAGGTGAATTTTAATGCAGTTTCCTTTTTCTGGAACTGAATGCCTGCTTGCTTAACACAGGTTGCTTGCTTAATAGAGGTGGCCACTAAGACAGGTTTTACTGTATTTAACAAATTTATACAAAACATGTCTCTTTATCATAAAATAAGCATTTTGGAGAAAGAATGCTCTTTGTTGCATGGATGAGTTTAATATTATAATATGTTATACCTAAATCCTTATCCTGCTCAACTTTCACGACAACCCTTACATTTGCAAACACGATCCAGATCAGCCATCCGATCAGGATTTACACAGTCTCTAATGCAGTTTGTTAACTGAACGAATACAGTATATCAAGTAATTTGGTTGATCGATAGTTAGCAATGGGTGTGGCAAAATGAATTTATTCAGGATAAGGGTTAGGGTTCCCTATTATGCCTCCTTCTCCCTAAAACGCCTTGCCAAGGCCCCAGTAGACCTACCACAGACTTCCTCTTCTTGGCTTTTTCTAGTTGTGCCAGCTTCTCGTCCCAAACATGACCCTCTTCTGTCTCTTCTTCATCTTTACTGTCATCTTTATCTTTCCCTTTCCCTTTACCCTTCTTTGCTCCTACCTTTGATGCCTCAACTGAAACATTTCAAATTTCTATACATATATAACAGCTTAGAATAATATACATATATAACAAGGCTGCGGAGGAACACATAAGCAAGGTGTTTGCATAAATGCACTATACCCAATTAAACTGAAAAGGTACCCAATTGAATAAATAGATAATTAGTAACAAAAAATTAACTGAAGGCATACCAATTAAAAAATAAGATGAAGGGTTACAAAACCAACATAAAAAATAGAAGTGGAGGCAATGATGAGGAATCGATACAATTAACCCACAGGTTCCATCAGAGATACCAAAGGGAAAGTAAAACAAACATGAAAAAAAAAAAAACAGACAATAATGGGAACACCAATAGCGAAAAGCCAAAAAGACAGTTACTTTCCCATAAAATGACCAAAAGGCTATCCAAAATAAAATAATATAAGCGACACAACACACAAAGACAAACCCTAACAAAAATAAACCGCGACAGAAGAACCACCTTCGTACGGTCAGCGGAAACTAATTCCACTGGGGGGCTTAAATCGATTTTACGTGGCCACAATCCTCGCCCTTACCTACGTCGCGATTTAGACAAATAATTTGTTTAATCCGCATGAAGGTCTCCTTACTCATCAGTGCAAAATCTCCGTGAACAGAAATAATAAAAAAAAAAATAAAAAAAAAAAAACAAAAAAAAAACACAGAGATGAAACAACGATGAGGACTCGACAGCAAGAAACCACTGAAATGCTGGAGCAAAAGAAAACCAACAGTTAGACTCCGATGGGTCCGACCAGAGAAAAAGCATCAGGCACCAACCAACATTAGTTGAATTAGATCTTTCTAATTCTCAATAAGCCTTCACGCTGGAACCGTCATAGAATCTGAGGCCTGACCCACCGGCGTGCAATTAAAGAGAGAATCAAAGTTGTCAACCTGTAATTGGGTCAACTACCATGCATGCAATCTGTCGTATAACATTTATGTTGTATCCAATCTTTTTATATCGAAGAATGATTTTACGAAATTGGGTGCTGAAGTCATTGCGGTTATATATTTTTCTGAATTTATATACTAAGTCACCATAAAATTCGGGTTTCGATAGACCTTGTAGCAATATTGTCAAGTAGAAAGGTGTGAGCTTCACACACTTTCTGACATGACCATAAAGTATAATTTTATGTTCTTCAGAAGTGAAAAAAAAAACATTTCTTACATTACATGCAAGATAGAGGGATTCTTCCCTATGAAATGTCCATTCAATCAAATCATTAAGCTTTTCTTTTATAAGATTATGAGGAAGCGTTGTGTAAAATGAGGAAAAATCATAAGTAGACAGACTTGAAGCACGAAACGCCTGGCTTTCAATTTATTCAAAACTGCATTAGAATTTTTATAGACCAAAATAGAAGTAGAGGCAATGATCAGGAATCGATGCAATTAACTTACAGCTCCGATCAGAGACACCAAAGGGAAAGAAAGACAAACACGAAGCAACAGACCCCAACGGAAACACCAAGAGCGGAAAGCTAAATGGACAGTTACTTTCCCACAAAATGGCCAAAAAGCTATCCAAAATAAAATAATATGAGCGACACAAACACCCAAAGCCAATCCATTACAAAAATAAACCGCGACAGAAGAACCGCCTTGGAACGGTCAGCAGAAACGAATTCCACTGGGGGTTGGGGGGGGGGCTTGAATCGTTTTTACGTGGCCACAATAATCGCCCTTACTTCCGTCGCGATTAAGACAAATAATTTGTTCAGTCCGCATGAAGGCCTCCTAAGTATGTTCTATAAAAGGGTTATCCCTTGGAAGCAAGGAATACACCACAGAACTAGAAAATATGATGTGTACATTTTTTCTGGGCCAGACCAGCTAGTTTCGGCCAATAAGGCCTCATTAGTGACCCTCAACTATTTTCGAAATTCCAGAATGGAATCAATGATCCAAAAGGACCAGAAAATATAAACTACACTATGATGTATAAAAAGTAGAAGTAAAACAAAGATCAGGAATCGATACAATTAACTTACTCCACCCACAAAGACACAAAGGGAAAGATACACAAACATTAAGCGACCAGACCATAATGGAAACCTAAATTAAGGAAGGCCTTAAACAGATTTCTAATCGCGACGGAAGTAAGGGCGAGGATTGTGGCCACGTAAAATCGATTTAAGCCCCCCAGTGGAATTCTTCCCACTGACCGTTCCAATGCGGTTCTTCTTTGGCGGTGTATTTATGTTGTTGTTTGTTACTTACTGTGTGTATCACATGTGTCTTTTTATTTTGGATAGCCATATGGCCATTTTGTGGGAAAGTAACTGTCCTTATGGCCTTCCTTTGTTTAGGTTTCCATTATGGTCTGGTCGCTTCATGTTTGTGTTTCATTCCCTTTGGTGTCTTTGGTGGGTGGAGTAAGCTCATTGTATCGATTCCTGATCTTTGTTTTACTTCTGCTTTTCTACCTGATCTTTCGAAGGCTTTGTCGCAATATTTTATCGCATGTTTTTGATGGCAATTAAACACAAGTTAATAATTTGGAGAGTTCAGTGGTGGTACAAGAGCTTGAATTTGCAATAAACAGTGCTTTGTATCGTCTTTTATTAAGTTTGGGTAACCGATATAACGTAGGAAGCTTGTCTCTTTCTGTTATGTTTTTACTTGTGCAAGTCTCGCTACTTTGGACATCTCCTTCCTGATGCCCGGGACTTCCGTGGAGTGTGGGCCATGTTTGCTGATGTTGGCTCGGTAAGGGAAGCCTATAAGTCCATTCAGTTCTACGCGGATGGGTGTCTCTTGCCTGATGCCTCCAGTTGACCTGTCTCATGAGCTACGTTGGTCGGTGTGTGCTCGGAGGGGGATGTATGTGTTTGCCGGGTCTTGTCCGTCATCCGTTTCGGTTTCAAAACTTTGGGGTTGAGACTTACTTATGAAGATTAAATATCAGAAAGGCCTCTGTGTCACTAAATTTGGTATAGTTACGCCTTAATCTGTAACACAGACAGCAAACTTGGTGGCTGAATGACAAATGTGGTCATCAAATAAAGCCCTCTTTACAACTAAAGGCTGAAGATAAATACAAGATACCCAAATGATTCTGCAACAAACTTGCATATGGTTCTTACAGATTCAAAACATCTGACCCATGCAGGCTTGTTATCATTCATTGTGGCTGCATAATAGTTATTGTGCTTGTTTTTTACAAGTGCACAAGGATGTACAGAACTGTTTAAGGGGAATCGGAACACCCGGCAGATTTTTCTGTCATATTGTAAAGGGAGACAAGTTCAGACAACTTTCGAGATTTCATGTTCGCTTTTCTACTAAAAACGGGGTCTACACTTAAAGCAAAGAATTCAGGAGCAAATTCTTTCCTTTAAGAGCTGACCCCTAATGACATGGGAGACAAAAATACTTTTGCAGGAGGTACCTCCCCTGAATGTGTATCCATTCCCCTTAACCTTTAACCTGCTGAATATTCAATTAAGCCACACTCATTTCTGACTTTGAACCAATCAGATTACTTGATGCAGCTTATTTCTACATATTCATAAACTGAATGTCAAACTGTGTAGATCCTGATCAGATGGCTTCTTCAGAAGCCATCTGATCTGGATCTACACTGTTTGCAAAGATAGGGCTTGTCGCCTACAGCAGGGTAAAGGTTAAGCACAAAAATATGGTAAAGAAGCATCTAAGCCTCTGTCAAGTTGTAAGGTAAACGTAAATAAACCACTTTGTTACAAAAAAAAAGGATAACCAAACATGAGACACCCAATAATCTCTTTAAATACCCAATTAAGACGGATTATAGTTGGTACTACCAAATTCTATACAAAAGCTTAGGGTATGTCAGAGCTAGAATACTGCTGACTGCAACACATTTATTTGGTGCCCATCGGTGACCCATATTTGAACTTGACTTTGATATCATCATGGCATTTTGGTTAAGTTTCATGAAGATTGAGGCAAAATAATGGCCTCTAGACAGTGAACAATGGTTTAAAGAAATTTGACCTAGTGACCCAGAGGCTTCTAGAGGGTGAACAAGGTTTAAAAGAAATTTGACCTGGTGACCTAGTTTTTGACCTGACATGACCCATATTGGAACGTGTCCTATATATCATCAAGACAAACATTCTGGCAAATACTCATGACATCTGAAGTAAAACACGGTAAATATTGACGACGGATGACGCATGACGGACGACACACGTATGACGGACAAAGGGTGATCACAATACCTCACCTTGCTCAGGTGAGCTAAAGAAACTAAGTGAAAACAAGAACACAGCATGCGGGTGCCAACGCTGGGCTGCAGCCCCTTTTTCATAGTGAACTAGTCCGAATTTCAAGTAAATATTTCAGTAATGACAGTTATTACAAAATGTCAAAGTTTTTGCACGACGACGACGCAGATAAAATGTTCAAGTTTTTGCACGACGACGACGCCAGAGCTATAACAATACCTCGTCGTTTTCTTCGAAAACAGCCCAGCTAAAAAGATTGCCTACGTACCTACTGACCCTGAAAGTATTTTAGAAATTCTTGGAAACAAGACCTTTTTGGCCTTATGATCTTTTTCACAGAAAAGCTTAAAGAACAAGAAAGGAATGAAATAATAATCGATGTAATGGCCAAATGTGACCGACTTAGTATATGAAAATCAAATAAGATAGATAGATAGATAGATAGATAGATAGATAGATAGATAGATAGATAGATAGATAGATAGAGATAGATAGATAGATAGATAGATAGATAGATAGATAGATAGATAGATAGATAGATAGGTAGGTAGGTAGGCAGGTAGGTAGGTAGAGAGAGAGAGAGAGAGAGAGAGAGAGAGAGAGAGAGAGAGAGAGAGAGAGAGAGAGAGAGAGAGAGAGAGAGAGATAATTTCCTTATCTTGCTGTTCACGACAACCCCTATCTTTACAAACAGTGTAGACCCAGATCAGAAGCCATCTGATCAGGATCTACACTATTTGGCATTCAGTTTATAAATTTGTAGCAATAAATTATATCAAGTAATTTGCTTGGTTGATAGACAGAAATGGGTGTGGCTTAAATGAATATTCAGCAAGATAAGAATTAATACCAGTCTTTTTAAACTTGTGAGCCGATTTTCTCATCATCATATCTTCCTTGGTAATCTCATCCTCTACTCCATCGGGTGTTGCAGATGTAGAAACTTTAAGTGTGTTGATTTTATTCCGACTAACAGACGACTTTGAGGGTGTCTTTGTGGGGTTCTTCTTTGGCAAAAGACGTACTGATTTTTCCCAGAGAGATTTCCTCCTTACTTTCTTTTCTTCAGACATCTTATGAACTCTGAAAGAAACCAGAACTAGAGCTATCACTAAAGGTGATGAATACCCCCACAAAAACTGCCTTGAAAGTACAACAGCGGCATTTTGCAATTTTTTCACTTGAAAGGGGCCATAACTATGTCGAAAATTGACAAATTGTAGTGGAAATCGAACTTGACCTGTATTTTATGATGTTACATCAGTGTACCAAAATTATAAAAATCGGTGGAGCGCTTTTTGAGTTATCGTCTGGAAATCAAGTCAACAGACCGACCGACCGACAGACCGACCGACAAGCTCACTCCTATATACCCCCCAAATTTCATTTGTGGGGGTATAATGAGTCTAAAGAATACAGAGGAGCAGAGAACATCGCGGAACACCCCTGCAACTGCCATTTTATATAGAGAAAACTAGGGTTTACGGGTGTATACATTATTTTTCTTATTTCTGCTACAAGACATAGGTTGTGGGTACTCGTTAAAACCGCCTCATTGAGGCGGTTCTAACGAACATCCACAACCTATCACCACGATAACAGGTCCGTGAAACGAAGACCCCCTAAACCCCACTTTATATAGAGAAAATTGGGGTTTACGGGGGTATACATTATCTGCCTTATATTTGCTCAAAAACATAGAGTGTGGGTACTCGTTAGAACCGCCTCATTGAGGCGGTTCTAACGAGCACCCACAATCTATGTTGAAAGCAGAAATAATAAAAATGTTATCATTTTTACCTAAATATTTATCATTTTCTGACACCATGTTGGACGCAATTATTTCTTACGGACATGTTTTCCTAATGTGTTCCTAGTTTGAAAATTAAATATTACGGATTTTCATCAGAAAAGTAGCCATTTTGGAGATGTGAAAAAATGCACTTTGAACACGGGTGTGTTATAGTAATCCCTACCTAGTAACAAGCCTGTTGAAATCAATCTATAAAGTCACCTTAGCCTGCAGAGTTTAACAAAGTCTCCCCGCGCTTCATCAACGTACAGTATAATATCCATAGCCTCAAATAAGATTATACCCGCTTTTTGTAAAACAAGAGGGCCCAGAGGGCCCTAATTCGCTCACCTGAGTGTTACTGTCTCTAGTACAATCTATAGAACTATGATTTCTGCTCATATGATTATGCATGTATAAAATTTGTTGAAAATAAATGTTTTGGATTTAAGAACTGTGTTATACAGGCCTTGGGAGGAATGTAATGGCGCTTGGGAGGAATGTGATGGTGCTTGGGAGGAATGTGATGGTGCTTGGCATATTTCGGGCCTTTCAACCGATTAGGATTATGTCAGTTGCGGTCAGTTAACCTAGCTAGCCACACTATTCTTGGGCAGGCTTAGACCTTAGTGGTTAACCTGTATTAAGAATACACATACTTTCGCCAGTAACTGACAACTGCCCTTCTTGAATCAGCAGAAGTGGGAGAATGATAGATAGAGGGTTTTACACGAGTGGTTATTTCATATGATATTTATGAAACGAGCCTTCGGCGAGTTTCATAAATATCATATGAAATTACCACGAGTGCAAGATTCTCTTTAACATATGACTACTTTAAATTGGATTTTATCGCCTTTTAATCGGACAATTTTTCTACAAAAAAATTGACATGGACGTCGTCATGACGTTTCTTGATCCCGCCAAAATGTTATTAAACGTGTGGTCATACGATATTTATTACACGACGTTATCCACTGCTTATCAACGACGTCATATGATAAAAGAAAATATTTCATGATTAATTTTCATGGAAGTGCATGTATGTAGCCGGATTGGGTCTAAAATCTGCAACCTCTATAGCTTCTCAGTCTGGCGTGCTTCCATCAGTTACTACGCTAATCAGCCCGGCTCCCCATATGTATGCCATAGGACAGAGAAATGTATGTTGTGGGCCCCTAAGTTTTTCGAAACTAGACAAAGCTATGTACCAAACCTCAAAGGCCTGAACTTTCCGGTATCAGACCAGAAGCTCTCGTATAAGTCCATGTAACCCTAGGTGGGGCCATTTTTGGCCACAGCAGGGCTATGATTTGAACAATATAGACAGAAGTCCTTTAGCTGAAGCTGTCACCGAAACATCAAAGGCCTGGGCTTTTTAGTTTCAGTTAGGTTTTCCCTGTATAAGTCTATATAAAACAAGAGGGCCCCTGCACGGGGCCATTTCTGCCCCAGGGTTGTAAGTTAAACAATAAATGTGAAATGTGTATGGCTAGAAGACTCCAGTTTTATCCATGAACATTAATGCCGAAAGGTCGGAGACTGTGTAGCTGGTAGATCAAAAAGAGCTCTTTGATTTTTTGAGTGGTTGTATTTTTTTGATCTTCCGGATCTGAACACATTACGATAACACACCCGTGTGACATAGTGCAGTTTTTCACATCCCCATAATGGCTACTATTCTGATGAAAATCCGTGATATTTTTCTTATAAATACTGCAAACACAGGTTGTGGGTGCTCGTTAGAACCGCCTCATTGAGGCGGTTCTAAAGAGTACCAACAACCTATGTCTTAGAGCAAAAATAAGAAAAATAGTGTATATCCCCGTAAACCCCAATTTTCCCTATATAAAGTGGGGTTTAGGGGGGTCGTCATTTCACGGAGTTGTTCACGTGATGATAAGATCTCTATAATTTGAAATCGCATGTTACTTATCAAATTGTTGGGTAAGTTAAAATGATCGGCCACTAGCGTGTCCCGTTTATTACGAACGTCTCGCTGATATTCCATAATGGACAGCACACAGAACAGTAAAAGAACGGCCAATTACAAAACACGCCTACAAAAATACATTGTAATTTTACCCCCGAAAAAAAAATGACAATTTTCAGATGAAAAATTGTGAAAATTTTTCTTATTTCTGCTCAAAATATATTGTGGGGTACTCGTTAGAACCGCCTCGATGAGGCGGTTCTAACGAGTACTCACAATCTATATTTTAGAACAGAAATAAGAAAAAAGGTTTACCCCTGTAAACCTCAGTTTTACTATAGAAAAGTGGGGTTCAAGGGGGGTCAGAATTATACAGGCGTGTTTTCCTGATGAACAGACGACATAACAAATAAGGTTTCGGACATGCTTCTGGTGTGAAATAATAACAAGAACATATTTTGCTCATGAAACAATACTTTTATCATTACGAAAATACGCCTATACAAATACAATGTAAACTTAAACGCCGAAAAAACGAAATTTTTAAGATGAAAAATTGTGATATTTTTCTAATTTCTGCTCAAAATACAGATTGTGGGTACTTGAAAAACCGCCTCGATGAGGCGGTTCTAACGAGAACTCACAATCTATATTTAAAAAAAATAAGAAAAATAAGGTTTACCCCTGTAAACCCCAGTGTAAAAATATAGAAGTGGGGTTCATGGGGGTCAGAATTATACAGGCGTGTTTTCCTGATGAGCAGACCACATAACAAGTAATGTTTCTGACATGCTTCGGGTGTGAAATAATAACAAGAACAGATTTTACTCAGTTAACAATACATTTATAGAGACACCAAGGGAAAGAAACACAAACATGAAACAACTAGGCCCAAATGGAATCTCATCACTAGGGGTAAGCCAAAAAGACAGTTACTCTCCCTCAAAATGGCCAATTGGCTATCCAAAGCAAAACTATATAAGCGATACATGCCATAACAAAAATAAACCACGACAGAAGAACCGCATTGAAACGGTCAGTGGAACGAAGTCCACTATGGGGCTTTAATCGATTTTACGTGGCCACTATCTTCGCCCTTACTTCCGTCGCGATTTAGGCAAATAATTCGTTCAGTCCGCACGAGGACCTCTTAACCCATCAATGCAACATCTCCGTGAACACAAAACACAATCAACCACCGAGACGAAACAACGGTGAGGACTCGACAGGAAGAAACCACTAAAAAGCTGGAGCAAACTAAAACCAACAGTTAGACTCCACTGACAGGGACAGGGCATCAGGCACCAACCAACATTACATAAAATTAGATTCTCTCTAATTCTCAATAAGCTTTTACGCTGGAACCGTCATAAAATCTGTGTTCTAATTCACCGGCGTGCAATTAAAGAGGGAAGCAAAGTTGTCAACCGTGATTAGGTTAACTACCATGCATGCAGTCTGTCGTATGACATTTCTGTTGTATCCAATCTTTTTTATATCGAATAATGATTTTACGAAATTTGGTACTGAAGTCAATGCAATTATATATTTTTCTGCACTTATATACAGTAAAATTCCTATATTAAGACCACCTTTGGGAATGTTCAAAAGTGGTCTTAAAGACCACTTTTGAACAGTCCCAAAGGTGGTCTCTGAGCAGAGGACACTGCATGCAGAAAACACAAAGACAGAATAACTGGAACTTTCTAAATAAGCTTTTTGAAGCAGAAATAGTCTCAATTTTTGGTGGTCTTAATAGCGGAATTTTACTGTACTAAGTCACCATAAAATACGGGTTAGTCTCATTTTCATTATCCCCAGAGAGACTACCAACATAGGTTTGGATATCCCATCGTTGCTGACCCCTAACTTCGGTATTTACATCCAAACTTCATTACATCACCAACATTAAATAAAATTATTTGCGGCCCGGTTAACGTCGCAATATACTCATAATCAATGGATAGCAACGACATACGAAGCTTTATACAAAATACGAGGATAGGCTGAAAAGTTCTGAGCCTGACCAAGATCCAATGGTTTGTACATGGTGAAAGTGCCTTATTTTTCAACATAGTCTCCCTTCCTGTCCACACACTTCCTCCAGCGATGCTGGAGTCCTTGGATCTTAGTGGTATAGAAGGTCTCATCTTGGTCCCTGAAAAACTCCTCCACAGCAGCTATCACCTCCTCGTCTGACCGATAATGCTGCCCAGCCAAGTGCTTTTTCATGTTTGGAAACAGGAAATAATCTGATGGAGCTAGATCAGGTGAATACGGAGGGTGATCGACAAGTGTGAAGCCACTGTCATGCACAGCAGCCATTGCGACAACCGATTTATGAGCAGGCGCATTGTCCTGATGGAACAAGACCCCTTTTGTCAATTTTCCGTGTCGTTTAGCCTTAATTGCTTTTCGCAATTGTTTTAGCAGATATGCATAATACTCCCCATTAATTGTTCTGCCCTTTTGAAGGTAATCTATGAATACTATACGCTCGGCATCCCAGAACACTGATGCCATCACCTTCCCTGCAGAGGAGACGACCGTTGCCTTCTTTGGAGGGGGTGAGCCAGGGTGCTTCCATTGCATGGATTGTCTTTTGGTCTCTGGCTCAAAGTGTTGAACCCAACACTCATCCTGAGTGACAAAACGGTCAAGAAAACCATCTTCGTCTGCTTCAAAAATAGCCAAGTTGGCTTGTGACAGGTGCAGTTTGGTCAACTTTTGGTCAGGCGTCAAAAGCCGTGGATCCCAACTGGCGGAAACCTTCGACATTCCTAATTCACTGTGTAGAATGTTCTCTACTCGTTCACGGAAGATGCCAACAGTGTTAGCTAACTGATTCATAGTTAAACGCCTGTCATCCATCACGGCCCTGTGCACTTGGCTGATGGTTTCCTCAGTTGTTGCCGTTGTGGGTCGTCCACACCGGTCACCATCTTCAAGGCTGTCCTTGTCCATTTTAAAATTTGCTGCCCACCTTTTCACGGTTGCATACGAAGGAGCATCATCCCCTAATGTAGCAACCATATCGGCATGAATGTCCTTAGGAGCTAACCCCTTTATATGGTGGTACTTGATGACACCAAGATGCCAGATTTTGTCCATTTTCTCAAAAACGTGCTATGATCACTTTTCAAAGTAGAAGTAAAACAAAGATCAGGAATTGATACAATTAACTTACTCCCCCCATAAAAGACACCAAAGGGAAAGAAATACAAACATTAAGCGACCAGACCATAATGGAAACCTAAACAAAGGAAGGCCATAAGGACAGTTACTTTCCCACAAAATGGCCATATGGCCATCCAAAATTAAAAGACACAAGTGATACATATAGTAAATAAAAATCAAAAATGAGTTCCCTTAAGAGCAATGAAAACATTCAAAAGAAAGATGGGTCATACTACGTAGCCTCGGCCAACAAAGCCCCACCAGCGACCCCGCAACGACCCGGCAAAGAAAGCTCGAGGAAACACACTGCAATCTTGCGAATCCCGAATAGGCAGTCGATTCAAAGACCGATATAAATCAAAACGGGGTCCAAATAATTAAAAACCTGTCTAGAATACGAGTCCAAACCAATAATTTATTTCCGATTTTTCAGAATATTCACGCTGATCTCAAAGGACCAAAAGTAAAATATAAACTGTACTATGGTTGATGCACGGGGAGACGTTTTACGGCCGCCACACGGCACAACACCAGCCGCAGTGAAGGCAAATAAAAATCAAAAATGAGTTCCCTTAAGAGCAATGAAAACATTCAAAAGAAAGATGGGTCATACTACGTAGCCTCGGCCAACAAAGCCCCACCAGCGACCCCGCAACGACCCGGCAAAGAAAGCCCGAGGAAACACACTGCAATCTTGCGAATCCCGAATAGGCAGTCGATTCAAAGACCGATATAAATCAAAACGGGGTCCAAATAATTAAAAACCTGTAAGTAAGTAACAAACAACAACATAAATAAATCGCCACAGAAGAGCCGCCTTGGAACGGTCAGTGGAAGATTTCCACTGGGGGGCTTAAATCGATTTTACGTGGCCACAATCCTCGCCCTTACTTCCATCGCGATTTAGACAAATAATTTGTTCAGTCCGCATGAAGGCCTCCTAACTCATCAGTGCAACATCTCCGTGAACACAAAAATCAAAGAACCACAGAGGTGGGACAACGGTGAGGACTCGACAGCAAGAAACCACTGAAATGCAGGAGCAAAAGAAAACCAACAAACCGATGAGCCCGACCAGAGACCAACCAACATTATCTCTCTAATTTTCAATAAGCCTTTACGTTGGAGCCGTCATAGAATCTGAGGCCTGACCCACCGGCGTGCAATTAAAGAGGGAAGCAAAGTTGCCAACCGTGATTGGGTTAACTACCATGCATATAATATCCCTGTTGTACCCAATCTTTTTATATCGAAGAATGATTTTACGAAATTGGGTGCTGAAGTCATTGCGGTTATATATTTTTCTGAATTTATATACTAAGTCACCATAAAATTCGGGTTCCGATAGACCTTGTTGCAGAAGAGATTTAAGTCCAATATTAAATTAGAATGGCGTCCATAAAATTTTGTAAAGGCTTTGCGTAATTTATGGTACCGATAACCCTGATTAAGGAGTTTAGCCGTTAATAATTTATTACGAGTGTTGAAGTCAGTTACATGACTACACACTCTAGCAAATCGAATTAATTGCGAAATATAAACGCCATAGGATGGCGCACGAGGAACATCACCATACAAACAAGGAAAATTTACAATCTCAAAATCAAAGTCATCGCGTTTATCATAAATTTTGCACGAAACAAATCCATCTACAATAGATAGATGTAAATCCAAAAACGGGGCCTCGGTATCAGAAGAATTTGCTTTATTTAACTGAAGTTCTATGGGGTAAATCTGACTGATCAAACCATCAAAATAGGCATTATCAATATTTAATAAATCATCTGAATATCTAGAAGTAGAGATAAAAGCTTCAATAATTTCAGATTGGTTATCAATTGAAAGCGACAAAATGAAGTCTCTTTCATAACAATACAAGAACAGATCAGCCACAAGAGGTGCGCAATTAGTACCCATCGGAATACCCACAATTTGTCTAAATAACTTAGTACCGAATCTAATATAAATATTGTCAAGTACAAAGGTGAGGGCATCACACACTTTCTGACATGACCAAAGTGTATATTTCTTATGCTCTTTAGAATTGAAAAATGCATTTCTGACATTACATGCAAGATAGAGAGAATCTTCTCTGTGAAAAGCCCATTCAATTAAATCATTAAGCTTTTCTTTTATAAGATTATGAGGAAGTGTAGTGTAAAGAGTGGAAAAGGCGTAGGTAGACAGACTAGAAGCACGAAAATGTCTGGATTTCAATTTATTTAAAACCTCTTTCGAATTTTTTATAGACCAAAACAGATTTCTTCCTGATCTTTCGAAGACTTTATCACAATATTTAATTACATGTGTTTTAATAGCAGTAAGACAGGAAGTTAATAATTTAGAAAGTTCAGTGGTAGTGCAAGAGCTAGAATTTGAAATAAACCGTGCTTTGTAAGTTTTTTTTTATGAAGTTTTGGTAACCAGTATAGCGTAGGAAGCTTGTCTTGGCCTTCGTTAACACACACAGCAAACTTGGTGGCTGAAAGACAAACATGTTTATCTACTATAGCTCTCTCTTCAGCTAAAGGCTGAAGTTCATAGGCCTAAGTACCACCAAGCTCCTGCTTAAGCGTGTTAACATAGTGGAGCCGTCACACAACGACGACGTTGTTAGCGGCCTTGTCTGCAGGGGCCAAAACAAACTTCTTATGAAATTCTTGAATACCTAGTTTAAGATGACGTAAAGACGTCTTGGGCTTAGGAGGTAATAAGTTAGTATTTTGAGAATAGAAAGAAATGCGTTTATTCACTAGTTTTAAAATGCTAAGTTTCCAGTCCTTAAGGGCTTTAAGCTCAACATATTCTCGCTTACACCATCGATTACCGAATTCATTCAAGGAAGCAGCGATTTCATCTCTACATTTACTGAAATCAATTGTAGAAGGAAACCGATATTTCGGTCCTTTAGAAATTATATTCCTTATCCTAGAATCAGGAATAATTTTCAAATTGCCAGTAATTACATGACCAGCAGCAGGATAGCAATACTTTGAGTTTTTACAATCACATGAATCAGGAGTATTAGTATCAATATCAAGATCTGAAACAAGTTTATTGAAATTAAAAATGATAGATCTAACAGGTTTGTTATACATGTTATTGTATGTTTTTCCTTGTTTCATTGTTTCTTTGCATTAATCTAGTTTCATTCTTTCACGTTAGTATGTCCATCAGGGCTTTCCTGTTTTCTTAATAAACTTTAAACTTTAAACTTTAAACTTTGTTATATTTATAGCAAATTATAGGTGTTTCAGTATTTTGAAAATAAGCAGGAATGGAAGAAAGCACCGATCTCTCACGGAAGATACTGGGCAAATCTATAAAATCCATACCCTTATTAATGAAGGATATTTTGAATGTATGTGTATGTATATATATATATATTTTCTTCTTTTGGAGAAAAATGAGGATTTAGGATGGCGTTTTTCTTGTTTCTGCTCTGGACAACTGTTGATGGTACACGTCCGAACCGCCTCAATGAGGCAGTTTGGTCGGGTACCCTCGATCTGTCTTTTTGAGGTTGTGATGATGAAATGATGAATGCCCCCGAAAGCCCCACCTTTTACTAAAACGATGTGGGCTGGCCGGGGTACTCATTGCATAAGTTTATTACTTTGAATGATGGAAAACTCACCACTGAGATAGAATACCGCTTTCATCTGATTATACGAGACCAATCCAAACAGGAAATAAACATGCTTTAATCAGTTTTAAGAATGACGAATCTTACAAATTTTCCAGCGGACACGCGGAGAACGATCTCGTAGTGTCGATCCCGATGCGGTTTATATAAGCTGCGTCGGCATCGACACGACGCGAGGGTGATTTCAGTTCATCCTGATATTAAATATGATTGCCGTATGTCCCATTAGTATTCCCATTCACAAATAGTTTCTCAACGGAAGCCTTTATACCCGCACGAGAAAAGTATGCGTGTTGATTGGATGAGTGTACAAGGCGGTTTCCATCTTCATATGAGGTCGGTACACTTAACATAAAAAGAAGGGTCGAGTTTTACAAGAAGAATTTATTTATAGCCTGGTCTACATCATACACCAGACAAGTAAAATTGAACAACTGGATACGAAATCAATACCGTTTTTTTTTGTTGTTTCTCTTTTTTTTTTTTTTTTTTTGCTGCACTGAATCTTTACGCCGACCCGGTCGCCAACCTGATATGAAGAGAGACAATCCTACTTATATAGACTAATTGGAACCACGGATTTTTCTCCTCTGGTACATTCCCAATGTAAAGTCTAATGTAAACATATAGAAAACAATGTAGTTCATACTTCCATGAACGCATCGAACCACTTGATTTTCAATGACGTCAAGTGACGTCAGTATAAACCACTGTTCTCTACGGACGTTGTTGATGTCAACGCTGATCCGCTTTTCTAGAAAAACAGCAAGTAAATGTTTTCAACTTTAAAAGTTTGTCCTATGAGCATTTTGTTCGCAAAGTGGCGAGGAACAAAGAATGTAAATAATAATAATAATAATAATAATAATAATAATAATAAATAACTTAATTTTTCTGCTTTTCGTGAGGGTGAGAGCGACTGCGGATCGCTAGCAAAGTTTACATGAACCTCTTCACTTTGCACGCGACCCACTGCGTTCTTACTTCCATGAACAGCAGAAAATAAAATCCATTTCATAATACAATATCCAGGGGAGAAAAGTATCCGTATAACAGTGAGTCGCCCTCACACATTTGTCGTTATTTGTTTGTATTTTTGTAATAGTTTTGTTTATTTCTTTTGATTTTGGTTGCCGCTATAACATTATTCAATTACTTGTTATTGTATATCTCATGTATTTACAAATAATTGTAAACTGAGAGAGATACCAATAAACTGTAAACTGTAAAACTGAAAAAATGGCGTTTATGATTAATTTCAGAATCAATGTAAGGACGGAGAGTATGCTGAGTATAGCCTCTAGTTAAGAGAGCCGCATCATATAACTGATGAGAACTATCGTAGAATTTATTCGCCTCGCTGTCCAGAAGACGTAAAACAGAAACGGGTGATGAACTTAAAAATGAAAGCATAGAGTGGCGTCCATGATTTAATAATTTAATTGACAGTCACTTCAGTCTAGTATTGTTTCGTTTAAACGCACGTGATTTACGTTTAAAGTTACCATTTTTCCTGGTGCCGTGAGATCTAGTTCTGCGTTTTCGACATTCCAGGAGTGAGAAAATATCAAAGTCTAGAATTTCTACGTTATTGCAGGTAAACTTCAACTTTTTGAGTCAAATCAAGTAATAAATGTTTGGATTTAACGAATACAAAATTTCATGGCTGTTCGATGCCTGCTTCTTGGTCAGGCTCAGAACTTTTCAGCCTACCCTCGTATCAAAGGTCTGTGCATTCTACAAAATATCAATGGTCTGGGCCTTCTGTTTTTTTATTTTTTTTATTGGTTTTGATTTTACGGCCCTTTCAAGATTATTTCACTCATATCGAGCCGATCGTTAATCAGAGGTGGGCGAAAACCGGAGTACCCGGAGAAAAACCACCTGACCTTCTGTTGCAGAATTTGGCGTCTCACATATGACCCGAGCGAGACTCGAAACACTGCGGGGAGAGACCTAATTATCAAGAGTCAGCGGTCTTAGCCACTTGGCCACGGAGGCCCGTTAGGGCCTTCTGATTTCCGACAATCCTATTAAAGCTTTTTCCTATATAAATCTATGTAAAAATAGATGGTGAACAATTTTTTAACACAAATTGAATTTGTGACCTACTTTTTACCCAGCATGACCCACACTAGACCCGGATAATATCAAGATAAATATTCTGTTATTAAAACTGAAGCAAAATAATGGCATCTTGAGGGTCACCTAGTGCCTTAATGTTTGACCTGACATGACCCATATTCAAACTCAACTTAGATATCAGCAAAGGAAACATTCTGGTATAGTTTCATGAAGATTGAAGCAAAATTATCGCCTCTAGAGGGTGAACAAGGTTTTAATTTGACCTTGTGATATAGGTTTTTATCGGAAATGACTCATATTCAAACTCGACACATATAGTTTCAAGGCAAACATTATGGTAAAGGTTCATGAAGATTGAAGCAAAAGTATGACCTGTAGAGGGTGAACAAGGTTCCAACACAATTTGGCCTAGTGACCTAGTTTTTTATCCAATCTGACCCATATTCTAAAGTTTTACTCAGATATCATCAAGGCAAATATTCTTGTATAGTTTAATGAAGGTTGAAGCAACACTAGAGGGTAAACAAGGATTTAAAGAAATTTGATGTTGAAACATATTGTATGACCTGACATGAACCATATTCAAGCTTGACCTTGATATCATCAAGTTGCAACATTCTGGTAAAGTTTCATGAATGTTAGAGCAAAATTACGGCTTCTATTGGGTTAACAATGTTTTTAGAAACTTGATCTAGTGACATACTTGTTGATCTCACATGACCCACACTCGAACTTAAACCTGATGTCATCAAGACAAACATTCTTGTAAAATCTCAAGAAGATTGAAGTAAAAGTGTGGCCTTTAAAAAGTGAACAAGGTTTTAACACCATTTGACCTAGTGACCTAATTTTTGTACTGACATGGCCCATGTGGGAACCTGACCTTGATATCATCAAGGATAACATTTAGGTAAAGTTTCATGAAGATTGAAGCAAATTGTTGACTTCTAGAGGGTGAACAAGGTTTTAATGAAATTTGATCTAGTAACATAGTGTTTGACCTGACCCATATTGGAACTTAACCTTGATATCATCAAAGTAAACATTCTGGTAAAACAGAAGTGAAGGCAAAGATCGGGAATCGACACATTTAACCCACAGCTCCTCTCAGAGACACCAAGGGGAAAGAAACACAAACATGAAATAACCAGACTCTAATGGAAACATCAATAACGGAAAGGCAAAAGAACAGTTACTTCCCCACAAAATGGCTAATTCGCTATCCAAAACAAACAATTACAAGCGTTATATACACTCAAAGACAAACCATAACAAAAATAAGCCGCGACAGAATCGATTTTACGCGGCCGCAATCCTCGCCCTAACGGTCGTCGCGATTTAGACAAAGAATTTGTTCAGTCCTCTTGATGGCTCATTGCAACATCTCCGAGAACACAAAAATCAAACAACCTTAGAGATGGAACAACTGTGAGGACTCTCGACAGCAAGAAACCACTAAACTGCTGGAGCAAAACAAAAACAAAGTTAAGACTCGGATGGGCCCGACCAAAGATAGAGCATCAGCCACCCACCAGCATTACATAAAATTAAATTCTCATTAATTCTCAGTAAGCCTTTATGCTGGAACCGACATAGAATCTGAGGCCGAACCCACTGGCGTGCAATTAAAGAGGGAAGCAAAGTTGTCAACTGTGATTGGGTTAACTACCCTGCATGCAGTCTGTCGTATGACATGTATGTTGTACCCAATCGTTTTGTATCGACGAATGATTTTACGAAATTTGGTGCTGATGTCATTGCAAGAATATTTTTCTGAATTGGTAAAGTTTCACGAAGATCAAAGAAAAATTATGGCTTCTAGAGGGTGAACAAGGGTATAAAGAAATTTCACCTAGTGACCTAGTTGTTGACCTGACATGACCTATATTCGAACTTGACCTAGATATCATCAAGAAACAAAAGCCTATGGGCCACTATGCTCACCAGAGTTCAGGTGGGCACTGCCCACTGGCAGCCATGTATTTTAATGTGATATGATTTTAATCTGCCGATTATAAAACGAACCCAAACGAACACCCATACCCAAAAAGCACCCATGTGAACCCATGTATCTTTTATTAAGAAGGGGGGATGGAGAATGAACCCAACGTAGCCATGGTTGGTATCATGGTATCACTGAATGCGTCATATCATAATGAGCAATAATACATATGGTTTAGGGGTGGGGATCTGTACGGTTCTTGAGATATAACGTCTTGACTAATGGAAACATCAATAGCGGAAAGCCAAAAGAATAGTTACTTTCCCACAAAATAGCCAACAGGCTATCCAAAACAAAATAATATAAGCGATACACATACTCAAAGACAAACCATAACAAAAAAAATAAACCACGACAGAAGAACCGCCTTGGAAGCCAAATTGGTGATGCATATTCAAGTTGATATACTCCAGGTAGTTTGCCCGCTCCAGCCGATCGGGATTTGAAGAAACAGACGTGCTGCATGATGCTTCCACGCAGAGCTGAAACCGACCGCACACGAGTATTGGTAAACCGCTTAGAGGATCTGAGTCTGCCTGGGCAAAGTAGTGCGAGTTGGGTGCTTATAAACCCTTTTGATTTCATTGGGCGACAGGGCTTGAGATGTCATTTCATCTCAATGTCGGTAAAAGTCCCACGAAATTGGAAGCAACGTCTCCAAACTTACCTATACAGTGTTGACGGGGACGTTAAACCAAACCAGGTGGTTTGTTGCTGTCAAGTCCTCACCGCTGTTTCATCTCTGTGGGTATTTGATTTTTGTGCTCTCGGAGGTGTTGTACTGATGAGTTTGTAACCCTTCATGAGGACTGAACAAATTATCTGTCTAAATCGTGACGGAATCCAGTGTGAAGATTGCGGCCGCGTAAAATCGATTTAAGCAACCCCCCCCCCCCCCCCCCCCCCCCACACACACACACACACACGAGTGAACTTCTTCACTGACTTTTCCAAGGCGGTTCTTCTGTCGCGGTAAATTTTTGCCATTGTTTGTCTTTGAGAGTGTGTATCGCCTATATCTTTTTTTTTTTATTTTGGCCAATTGGCCATTTGGTGGGAAAGTAACTGTTCTTTTGGCTTTCCGCAATTGATATTTCAATTTGTGTCTAGTTATTAACTGTTTGTGTCTCTTTCCCTTTGGTATCTCTGATGAGAGCTGTGGGTAAATTGTATTGATTCCTGATCATTGTCTTCACTTCTATTTAGCAGGTTGAATGCATATCTATCTATCTATCTATCTATCTATCTATCTATCTATCTATCTATCTATCTATCTAACTATCTATCTATCTATCTATCTATCTGTCTATCTATCTATCTATCTTTACACTCCAATTTCACAGGATGAAAGTCTACAAATTAATCATGTTATTATGGTAGGGTTCTTTAACCTGCATAGGGGGTCGTTCTCCCTGCAAAGGGGGCCTCCAGTTAACGTCCCGATCCGAAGTATGGTGCACTTTATGACATTCATCCCTGCAAATGATGCCAACGGATGCCGATTTCTGTATACTTTTAGGAGAGGTGTGGTGGAGGATCTAAATCCAAGGATGTTTGGCCAACTATCAAACCTTTCTTGTCACAGAAATCAACGACTAAAAATGATAGCATCATCATTTTAAACATGGTGACAAACTTGTTATCGCCCTGGGGCCAGTTGTTCAAAACTAACGACGTCGTTAGTTAACGTATCGTTAAACCTTTGATCATTAAATATGAAAAATATGCTGAAATTTTTGCTGAAAAAATGTGAGCAACTTTTGCGGACGCAAAAGCTGCTCACATTTTTTCAGCAAAAATACCAAAATTTACGATATTGTACCTGCTAGAAGAGTTAACAATATGACCACTAACGAGCTCGTTAAGCTAACGATGCTTTGAACAACTGGCCCCAGAAAGTTGTCAGTGAAAACGAAAGAACACATTTTGTTAATATTGCTCAAAATATAGTAATGAATTGTACAATCCCATCTAATAACAAACAACCTAGCATAGAAAGGATTAAACAAAATATGCACCAGACCTTAACTTTAAACCTGTCAGAACAAGTATGCACCAAAAGATTAGGACCAAAAAAAATCAACTGGCGTCGACGCAATACCCCTAAAATAGTCAAAGCTGCAGCATATGTTCTTTTTAGACATATAAAATTATCTAATATTTCGGATGGCATGCAAATTAAACAAACCTTTCCGACCCAACTAAAGAAAGCTCAGGTTACTCCCATTTAAGCAAAAGATGACCCTTTTATCGAAACCAATTACAGACCAGTAAGCATTCTGCCAACTTTATCAGAAGTATATGAGAGACTGTTATCTGAACAACTTTAGGACCCTTTCGGCTCAGTTTTCCATAATTTACTTTCGGCCTTTAGAGCTTCATTCGGTTGTCAGACCACTCTTTTACGACTATACGAGAATTGAAAACGTGCCCTAGACCAGAACCAATATGTTGGCGCAATTCTGATGGATTTGTGTAAAGCTTTTAACTGCATCCATGATCGTTTGCTTGTAAAACGGCAGGCATATGGGGTCTAAAAGCAAGCTTGCAGTCTTCTTGAAAGTTGCCTGTCAATTCGCCAACAAGGAGTAAAGTTAGGAGACCACACTAGTATATGGCTGGAAGTTACTTAAGGTGTCCCTCAAGGGTCCATTATGGGGCCCTTTGTCTAAAACATATTCCTAAATATTTTCTATGCAATTAAAAAACGGGCTATACAACTACGCAGATAACAACACTGTCTCATACGAGAACGACAACTTAAGCACTTAAAATACTCAAGAGTGCGAAACTGAAAATCTGTTACAGTGGTTTGACGAAAACCCAATGCAGGCCCCGATAGCTCAGTTGGTAGAGGGAACGGGAGGTCACGGGTTCGATCCCGGGCCGCGACATACGAAAGTCGTTAAAAATGGGACTAGCTGCTCCTCGCTTGGCACTCAGATTTACAGGATAGAGCTAGGACTGGTCGACCCAGTGTCAGGATAATGTGACTGGGTGTGGTACCATGTAATGTGTCTGGGGCATGCTACTTCAGTGAGGCAGCACTATAAAAGTGAGCATTGAGCTCCCTGTCGCAACCAGACACCGTCGTGATATGACTGAAAAATTGTTGAAAGCGACGTCAAACCCGAATTCATACACACAAAGCCATGCAGAAGGTAAAAAGACTTTTATAGATTGGGTACAACATAAATAATATACGACAGACTGCATGCATGGTAGTTAACCCAATCACGGTTGACAACTTTGCTTCCCTCTTTAATTGCACGCCGGTGGGTCAGGCCTCAGATTCTATGACGGTTCCAGCTTAAAGGCTTACTGAGAATTAGAGCGATCTAATTCAATGTAACGTTGATCTAATTCCGCTGACCGTTCCAAGGCGGTTCTTCTGCTGTCGCGGTTTATTTTTGTTATGGTTTGTCTTTGGGTGTTTGTGTCGCTTATATTTTATTTTATTTTGGATTCCAGCATTTCTATTGTTTCTTGCTGTCGAGTCCTCACCGTTGTTTCATCTCTGTCGTTGTTTGATTTTTGTGTTCACGGAGATGTTGCACTGATGAGTTGGGAGGCCTTCATGCGGACTGAACAAATTATTATTTAAATTAAACTGACCAGCTAAAAATGTCCCAAATAGTGTTGACTAATACAAACAAACACACAAACAAAACCTATCAATCGCTGTCTTCTTATATTGAGTCGGTAATGCAGATCATGGAATGGTTCTGCCTGTGCAGGCTCACCGAACAGTTGCTATAAAATTGCAGTGTCTGAACATGCTCCACATGCATCATTTGAAGGGATGAATGCTACAAAGCGCACCGTCCTTTGAATCAGGACATTAATTGGAGGACTCCCTAAACCGTGGCAGTGTCTGAACATGCTCCACTGGCATCATTTGAAGGGATGAAAATGCTACATAACTGGAGATCCCCCTGAACCGTGGCCCTATAGCGTTGATCATAAGGAACCAAACCACTGTCACAGAGCTACCACGATTCAAAGCAAAATAGAATCTGTGGTGTATTCCTTGCTGCCAAAGGATATTATTATTGATCTACCCCACGCCCCCGCCATCCCCATTTTTTATTTTGGTTTTACAGCCCTTTTAAGATTATTTCTTTCATATCAAGCCGATCGTTAATCATATTTAGGGAAAAACCTGAGTACCCAGAGACAAACACCTGATCTTCCGCTGCAGAACTTGGCGTCTCATGTGACCCAAGTCAGGCTGTGACTTATAATCCTTTCATACAACATAAATTACCGTAATATACCGTAGAATGCTTGGTTGGCTCATAGGTCAGGAGAAACCTTTCAAAGCCAATATCTTATCTATCTATCTTCTTATACTGAGTCGGTCACATTTCGCCATAACCTCAGTTGAATCGGTTGCTAAGTTTAGAATTTAGGTAAATAAAATCACTGAATGAGTCCTTCAAAGTTTTTACAATCTGAATAGCAGAGGTATCTCTGAGTCTCAATCTTACACTGTACGGGCTTTGCTACGAGATCTAATCTCTCTAATTCAATGTTATGTTGGTTGGTACCTGATGCTCTGTATCTGGTCGGGCCCATCGGAGGCTAACTGCTGGTTTTCTTTTGCTCCAGCTTTTCAGTGGTTTCTTGCTGTCGAGTCCTTACCGTTGTTTCATCTCTGTGGTTGTTTGACTTTTGTGTTCATGGAGATATTGTACTGATGAGTTAGGAGACCTTCATGCGGACTGAACAAATTATTTGTCTGAATCGCAACGGAAGTAAGGGTGAGGGTTGTGGCCACGTAAAATCGATTTAAGCCCCAAATGGAATTCGTTTCCACTGACCGTTCCGATGCGGTTCTTCTGTCGCGGTTTATTTATGTTATGGTTTGTCTTTGCGTGATTGTGTCGCTTATATTATTTTATTTTGGGTGGCCTTTTGACCATTTTGTGGGAAAGGAACTGTCCTTTTGGCTTTCCGCTGTTGCCTTTTCCATTAGGGTCTGTTATTTCATTTTTTGTGTTTCTTTCCCTTTTGATGTCTCTGATGGGAGCTGTGGGTTAATTGTATCGATTCCTGATCATTGCATCCACTTCTGGTTTGAACTCCTCTGTGGTCTTGGTATTCACCGCAGGAGACGGAAGAATACTCCATTGAGGAGAAAGAGTTTTTCTGGGCATCGCTATAGGATTGGTACCTGCGATATTGTGAGTTGTTTACTTTTGATATCCTTTTTTGTGGTTGACGCTGCTGCATGGGTCAAGTACCTGTCTTTGATAATAATAGACACTAGATCAGAGTGTATCTTATAGAAAAAGGTTACATCATAGTGTAGTTTATATTTTCTTGTCCTTTGGGATCACTGATTTCATTTTGGAATTTTGAATATATTTGAGGGCCACTGATGAGCCCTAAATGGCCGAAACTAGCTAGTCTGGCCCAGAAAACATGTACACACCGTATTTTCCAGTTCCTTGGTGTAATCCGTGCTTCCAAAGGATAACCTATTCTAGAACATATTTAATGCCACTAAAGCTGTTGTCTGGGAATTTGTGGCGGCCGTAAAAAGTCTGCCTGCCCTACATCATAGTGTAGTTTATATTTTATTGTCCTTTGGGATCACTGATTCCATTGTGGAATTTTGCAGATATTTGAGGGTCACTGATGTGGCCTAAATGGCCGATAGTAGCTAGTCTGGCCCAGAAAACATGTACACTCCGTATTTTCCAGTTCCTTGGTGTATCCCTTGCTTCCAAAGGATAACCCTTTTTAGAACATATTTAACGCCACTACAGCTGTTGTCTGGGAATGTGTGGCGGCCGTAAAAGTCTCCCTGCCCTACATCATCTATAGTGTAGTTTATATTTTCTTATCCTTTTGGATCACTGATTCCATTGTGGAATTTCGAAGATATTTGAGGGTCACTGATGAGGCCTAAATGGCCGAAATTAGCTAGTCTGGCCCAGAAAACATATACACTCCTCATTTTCCATATCCTTGGTGTATTCCTTGCTTCCAAAGGATACCCTTTCTAGAACATATTTAAAGAGGACTGCTCACGACGGGCCTCTAGGGACGGTCACTCTAGCTCATTAAGCATGTCACCGACGGTACTTCTATTTCCCCATCGCCGGCAGGTCCAACGAGCAGCTGTCCTCTGCACCTTCTCCACCTGTTGAATCTGAGTTTTAACATAGGGATGCCAAATGGGTGATGCATATTCAAGCTGAGGGCGAACAAATGTTTATATGCAACATCCTTTGTCTGCCTCGATGCAAAGGCCAAATTACATCTAATGAATCCTAAAGTCCTCGTTACTTTAGATGCCATCTCTGAAATTGTTTGACCTGGTTAAGACCGTCAGTGATACCAAAATATTTGGCGGATTGAACGTGCTTCAAAACTTGCTGGTGAAGTGTATAGTCAAACTTAATTTGCTTGTCCGCAGTATGTCGCGACACCCTCATTGAATGACATTTGATCACATTGAACTCCATCTGCCAATCGGCATCCCACTGTGCAAGTTGATCCAGGTCGTCTTGTAAAATAGGACAGTCAGAAGGAGAATATATGTTCCTATACAGGACACAACCATCCACAAGCAAACGAACCGATTTCCAGATATTATCAGGGAGATCACTGATGAATACCAAGAAGAGGACCGATCCAAGGACCGAACCTTGGGGGACTCCAGATGAAACAGGGACTGGATCAGACGCCATTTGTGAGCGCCCAGACAGCCATGAGCTAATCCACCTATGTGTGGATCCTCTTATCCCATAGTAGTCTAGTTTATACAATAGCCTTCTGTGAGGTACCTTGCCAAAGGCCTTGGCGAAGTGCATGATGATCAAGTCAGTCTGTGTTTGAGGAGAAGAAGTAAATAAGCTGATAGCTTCCGCTCTTATCTTGGTTATAATGTAACTTTATATGTTGTATTTCGTACGGTGAACAGAGAAATTAATATGTTTAAACTAAGTCAGTCTGTTTGTGGCCACGGTTTATGGACCCATCCATACTGCTGACTATGTCATGGTAAATTTAAACTAGTTGTGTCTAACAAGACCTTTGACTTCGAAAACATGTTGACAATCAGCAAGCATGAATGCTCTCAAAGGCTAGATGCGTGTTGATATTGCTAACTGATATATGTTCCAGGGTTTTGCAACAGATACATGTTAGCGACACCGGTCTATAATCTGCTGCACCATATATTTCACCTTTTTTATAGACCAGGGGCCAGTTGTTCAAAACTAACGACGTCGTTAGTTAACGTATCGTTAAAACTTTGATCATTAAATATGGCAAATATGCTGAATTTTTTGCTGAAAAAATGTGAGCAGCTTTTGCGGACGCAAAAGCTGCTCACATTTTTTCAGCAAAAATACCAAAATTTTCAATATTGTACTTGCTAGAACAGTTAACAATTTGACCACTAACGAGCTCGTTAAGCTAATCATGCTTTGAACAACTGGGCCCAGGGTAACATTGTCTGCTGCCAGTCATCTGGTACAGTGGCGAGTGCCCAGGGCAAGTTATTCATTGAAGATAAAGGCCAATACAGGAGAGATTTCAGCACTACACTCCTTAAACAGCCTGGAATTCAGGTCGTCCGGCCCAGATGCCTTGTGTATCTTTAGCTTATCCAATAGTTTAGCCCCCCCCCCCCCCCCACCGCCCCACACCCCCTTGGGATCAACTGTTAGGTTCCCCATAGAGGAGAACGGACTTTTACCTTTGGATGGTAGCTCACCGTCAGTCCCGCGCATACATGCAGATTGAAACTGTTTGTAACATACATATTAGCCTTATCGCGCGATCCCAAACGCTTCCTTTTTCAGGGATTTTACGAATGACCAAAACTTTTTAACTTTACCATTCTTCTGGGGACTTTCGGGATCTGTATCGTCATCTTCAAAGGTAAAGATGCTGGAAACATGCTTCCAATATGCATCTCTTATAACCTTTTGCACATGTGTTCTGAACCGTTTGTAATGGTTCTTAACGTCAGGGCTGCTAGACTTACGAGCACGACAATACATTCGATTGCGTCTTCTGAAGAGATGCTTGATAGTGCTATCGATCCAGGGTGCACTTAGGGGATAACTGTATTGAAAATTGTCATTTGGGGTGGTAAATCGGCGGTTTTACGGTCGGAAATTTCGTTTTACGGCGACGCGTTAGCGGAGCCGTAAAACGGAATTTGCGACCGTAAAACCGACGATTTACCTCCCCAAATGACAATTTTCAATACAATTATCCCCATTCTAATGCGTTTATTCGGTTGTTTTCTTAAAAAAGTGTACTTTTTTGCTCAAAGCGGCAAGCGCTGTGATCTGCGTAAAACCAAATACCAGCCAATGGAAAGCGACGTTACACGATGACGTCGGGTTTCCGACAGTATATCGCAGAATATATTGTCGCAAATTTTTGACGTTATCCAATTAGAAGTCGCGTTACATACGCAAATGCATTAGAATATGTTTTGTTTTGCTCATGTTCGTTGGAACAAACCTTTCCATTGCCGTGGGTAATTCGGACTTATTTTTGTTATGGTTTGTCTTTGGGTATTTTTGTCGCTTACATTATTTTATTTTTGGTGGCCTATTGGCCATTTGGTGGGAAAGTAACTGTCCTTTTGGCTTTCCGCTATTGATGTTTCCATTAGGCCTGTTGTTTCATGTTTGTGTTTCTGTCCCTTTGGTGTCTCTTATGGGAGCTGTGGGTTGAATTTATCGATTCCTGATCATTGCCTCTACTTCTATTAAAACTGACAAGTCATTAACTGACATGTGCGAGAGGTCAGAGGAAAGGAACGAATCCTAAAATCGCGCCATATGGTCTCGCAGACCATCCATATTCGCACGTTTACAGAGATATACTTTACGCGCGACTTGTCTGATTCGTTTATTCAACAAGGACTATATCATGATCAGCTTTGCCGATCGGGGGCATCCCCTAAACTCGACTTATTGGGGCCAAGCAGTGTTCTTTAATTATGTCTAAAAGTTGTTGCTGTCACGGACCCAATATACATATGCCTTTTAGATACTCAATTGGGCACCAGCATACTGCTCCATTCAATGTCACCACACTCTTCTCATGGTCTTATAGTTACAAAATTACCTATCTTCCTGTACTTCTTAACCTCCTTGGAGGACTTCAGAAGGGGTTACTGGTGACACGTCAACTTCTGGGTTCTCTTGAAGCGGTTTAAATTAGGGCTTTAACGATACAGTCACCCCACGATACGATATGTATCACGATACTTGCCCCACGATACGATACATATCACGATACTACTTTCTTGCTTAAATCACAGCTCGAAAATGTTCAAACTGGCTCAAAACCAGGCAGGTAGAGGATACTTTTAAAGGATACTTTGTTTGTCGAAATAAAAGCTCTACAGAGCTTATGCTACTTGTTTCTGATATGCGACGTTAATGAGCTTCTTTATCTTTATCTTAACCATCTCAGAGTTCAATCTTGTGTAACAAAGCCTCTCGAAGATGTCCATATTTGTCATAGAAGTGATCAATGAATATCAGTAACAATGAAGATCTTTGTAATTTGTTTTGAAAAAGGTCTTGAAATATGTCATAGTCTTTGAAAATTGCACGTTTGGCGCAGAAACAGCGTCGGTCACATTTGACCATTACCGCAGGTGTACATAACATACACTCAAGGTTTTTAGGATGAAAGCCTACACAGTAATCATGTAATTACGGTAGGTATCTTGAACCTGTAGAGATGATGGTTCTCCCTTCACAGTGGGTCTCCAGTTAACGTCCCGATCCGAAGGACGGTGCACTTTATGACATTCATCCCTGCAAATGATGCCAATGGAGCGTGATCGGACACCGAAATTTTATCGCCGCTGCCGGGGATCGAACCCGGGACCTCTTGCAACAAAGGAAAGTGCACTAACCACTGAGCTATCACGCTCCATAATATGATATGCGTATTGTCAGCGTGGAGCGTGATAGCTCAGTGGTTAGTGCACTTGTCTCTGATGCTAGCGGTCCCGGGTTCGAACCCCGGCAGCGGTGTGAAAATTTGGGTGTCCGGACACGCTCCACTGGCATCATTTGCAGGGATGAATGTCATGAAGTTAACCGTCTTTCGGATCGGAACATTAACTGGAGGCCCCAATCCGCAACTGTTATTGACATTTACGCCTTTGGCGCAAAGAAGCCTTTTACTGTGCGCAGACCTTCTCAGATTTCTGAATATAAAGTGGGCTGTTCATAACACAAACTTTTTAGTACGTTGCGTTTCTATACAAATTAATATATAACAAAATCAATGTGTGGCAATTGTCTTTTACTTATACTCCAATCATAGGTCTTCATGCTCGTTAGAACCGCCTTATCAACGCGTTCTAACAACCTAGGTCTTGGAGCAGAAAATAGAAAAAATAAATCCCTGTAAACCCCGGTTTTCTCTATGTAAAGAAGGGTTTACTCTGGTGTCTCTGATGGGAGCTATTGGTTGATTGTATCGATTCCTGATCATTGCCTCTACTTTTATTTTAAAGGGGTTTTCATTACATGAACTTGTGAATATGTGGCATTTCTAAACAATCTCATTTAAAATAATTCAAGTGACACCCATAAACTATAAAGTTTTTTTCTTCATTTTTTTCAAATGTATAAACTAGAATATTTCATTCTAGCAAGCCAAAAAATTGGATTTTTTTTTTTTTTTTTTTTTTGGGGGGGGGGGGGGTGGATTTTTGAGAACCAATAATATTTGAGTTAGCACAAAAAGAGCTCACTTTTAACTGGTTCGAAAAAAAAAAAGAGTTCTTATCTAGCTCGTTAAGACTTTAGTAACGACAGAACAGAACACAACTTTATTGGAGATAAACTCAGGCAACACCTAAACAGCCAGCCCGAAATTAACTAGACATCAGTTGACATGAGCGATTCTTGTTCTGTATCCCAGAGGGTCATAAAAGCGAAAATGATTTCACACACAGTCGGATTATAACACCGTTGAGATCTAACCCCCCCATTATTATTTTTTCTCTCCTATTAATTACTGCTACAAACACAAATATGAAATAACTAGACCCTGGAAACATCAATAATGGCAAGCCAAAAGGAAAGTTACTTTCCCACAAAATGGCCAACTTGCAATCCAAAACAAAATAATATAAGCGAAACACATGTACTCAAAGACAAACCATAACAAAAATAAACCGTCTATAGGCCTAAACCATCTTAAATGATCACCAGGCAAAATTAAACAAAGATTTGTCCAGTTTGTGTGAGACGTGCAACATGAAAGAGAATGTAGATCATTTTCTGTTCCACTGTCAGGGATTTAAATCAGAAAGAGATACTTTAGAGTATAATGTTGAAGAGATTCTGGGCAGTGAGGATGTGGAATTGGTAACATACATTAACCTGAAAGTATTGACAGGCATGATTGAAGAAATTAGTAAGCAAGGTAGGAACTGACAGATGCACTGATGGAATTCATCAGGAGCACAAACAGATTTTGAAGTGCAATATAAGTATCATGTGATTTGTACCTTGGGTAATGCACGCGTGATTGACTTAAAGTATCAAGAGATCATAAGCAGCGATAAAATGCCTTGTAGATAAACTACAGCAACAACATAAATCTATAAATTGAATAATTAATCAGAAAATTTGAAAAAAGTTGAATCGTATGGCCCCCGCCCATAGGGGCTTGAAAAAATATATGGGCTGCATGATGCTTCCACGCAGAGCTGAATCCGGCCCGCACACCAGTACTGGTTTACAAACCGCTTAGAGGCTCTAAGCCTGTCAAGAGCGCGGTGCGAGGCGGACCGTCCATGCTAATAACCCTATTCTATCTATCTACTGATACTGCGTCGGTCACATTTGACCATTACCGCAGGTGTACATTGCATACACTCCAGGTTTGCAGGATGACAGCCTACACAGTAACCATGTAATTACGATAGGGATCTTTAACCTGCAGTTAACGTCCCGATCCGAAGGACGGTGCACTTTATGACATTCATCCCTGCAAATGATGCAAATGGTTTCATTGGCGAGAGGGGTTGAGATGAATAAAATAGAATAGAATAGAATTGTCTATTTCACCAATTATGGACCCTCGCGGGTACATAAAAACTACATGCAGTTGATTAGTGAAATTATGGACACACACAAAAACACCAAAAACAACACAAAAACACAAACATACATTAAATACAGACATGAACATGCATAAATGATGATTATGAAGAACACCGGCGGCCTGATATAGAACCATAGAATCACCTTATATTATTATTCCTTTTTTAAGCGACACGCAATATAAATCCCTATTGCTTCGAGTATAAATTTGCTTGCAACAATAACCAATTAGCCTTTTCAAAATCATCTATGGAAACAAAATTAGTATTCACACTAATTATCATATTGTATAAATCATCCCTTTCTCTGCTGCATAGAGAACATTTTGGTTAAGAAATGAAACTCATTCTCGATAGCATTCATATTAAAATTACAAAATTTACAAATCCGTTCTTCTCTTGGTATTTTTCCCCTTTTGAATATCTACCGGTTTCAATTAAAGGGTGTCTGCACTAATTCGTAACTTACAAATAATTGCTTTCCTCAAATGAAATTTTCCTAATTCTAAATACATTTCTTTGCCAAACTCTTGCTTGACATTAAAATATGTGTCAAGCTTACCCTCCCGTAATTTATTTTGTTTTCACTTTGCCAAAAAGATCTGAACCCTTTTATTAAATTCGCTTTTATAACATTAATTAACTGAGTTTCACTAAAGTTTCTACATGAACAGATATTAAGGTTTAATGACTTCACTGCAGCTGGTGTTGTGCCGTGTGGCGGCCGTAAAACGTCTCCCCGTACATCAACCATAGTGCAGTTTATATTTTACTTTTGGTCCTTTTAGATCAGCGTGAATATTCTGAGAAATCGGAAATAATTATTGGTTTGGTCTCATATTCTAGACATGTTTTTAATTATTTGGACCCCATTTTGATTTATATCAGTCTTTGAATCGACTGCCTATTCGAAATTCGCAAAATTGCTGTATGTTTCCTCTGGCTTTCTTTGCCGGATCATTACAGGGTCACTGATGAGGCTTTATTAGCCGAAACTACGTAGTATGACCCATCTTCTTTCTTATGAATGTTCCCATTGCTCTTAAAGGAACTCATTTATGATTTTTATTTGCCTTCACTGCAGCTGGTGTTGTGTCGTGTGGCGGCCGTAAAACGTCTCCCCGTACATCAACCATAGTGCAGTTTATATTTTACTTTTGGTCCTTTTAGATCAGCGTGAATATTCTGAGAAATCGGAAATAATTATTGGTTTGGACTCATATTCTAGACATGTTTTTAATTATTTGGACCCCATTTTGATTTATATCAGTCTTTGAATCGACTGCCTATTCGAAATTCGCAAAATTGCTGTATGTTTCCTCTGGCTTTCTTTGTCGGATCATTACAGGGTCACTGATGAGGCTTTATTAGCCGAAACTACGTAGTATGACCCATCTTCTTTCTTATGAATGTTTCCATTGCTCTTAAAGGAACTCATTTTTGATTTTTATTCAGAATATATACTGCTGCTGAATACCATGTTTGAATACCTCTGCAATGCAACTCCTTAGCTAACATATATGCCTCTTTAAGTAAACTATCCTTGATGTTTTCTAACCTGTACAAATATTTAACAATTGATATAATAATGGAAAAATACATGGGGTATCGACCTGTTTCTGATAGAACAGCGAGGTTTGAAGCATGTTAATTTGTTCACCCCTAAAATATATTTTAGGTAACGTACTTGCGATTTATCGGCTTTATTATTCTTATATATCTCATCCATTAAAAATGCGCATGTATTATTATTATTTTTTTTGCACGCTTCAGTGTTTGTTTTAAAAAAAAAAAACCAAATTTCAGAACCATATAGCACAATAGGTTTTGATCATATGATCATATAAATGATGTCCTTTCACCTCAATGTCAGGTAAAAGTCCCACAAAAGTGGAAGCAACGTCTCCAAAATGACCTTTACATTGTTGACGGGGACGTTATGGTTAAACCTCAAATCAAACAAATCATTCACCAGGACAAAATTCGATACATTTTTAATTATAAAAACAAACCTACCTCCTTCAAAATTAACAACACCGACAGCATTTCCCGCCAAACGTCACAGTACAGACTGGTTTTAGAGACAAATTAAAATGGGTTTATTTTAAGAAGCGAAAACGGTAACCAGCCTAGGAATCTTGGTTACGTGGTGGTTTGAATTTTTAGATGGGTAAAAATAGGCGATAATGCAAGCGTCTGTGTACCAAGAATGATTTGCAGACGAGGACAAAGTTTGACAAGGTCCAACCTCAAACTGAATGACATACATTCAACCGAGAAGTTGCTGTGGAGACTTACCAATCATTGATTTTTCAAAGGTCACTATTTAAAGTAAAATCGAGTCTTCTTTCCGAGAAGTTCATTGCAATGTAATAGGTTTTCGTGACAAAATACTGGACATGCCATCACTCGATTTAGTTTTAGTTTGTACTGCTGGACTTTTCAAGGGCCTTTGACAAAGATTATCACTCAAAACTGCTTTAGAAGCTCCATCAGTATGGAGGAGCATGATAGTTCAGTGGTAAGTGCACTTGCCTCTGATGCGAGCAGCCCCTGGTTCGATCCCCAGAGGTGGTGATTATTTCGGTGTCCGAAACACACACCATTAGCATTATTTGCAGGGATGAATGCAAGGGGGTGCACCGTCCTTCAGATTGGGACGTTAACCAGGAAGTCATCGCCTGTGCAGGTTAAAGACCATTACATTAATTAAAGATACCTACCTTAATTACACGGTCACTGTGTCGGCTTTCAATCCTGTAAACCTGGAGTGTATGTAATGTACACCTGTTAGTAATGGTCAAATGTGACCGGTTGCAGTATAAGTTTTGTTTTGGTTTGATTTGAGGTTTAACGTCCCCGTCAGCACTGTAAAGGTCATTTTGGAGACGTTGCTTCCAATTTTGTGGGACTTTTCCCTGACATTGAGATGAAATGATATCTCAAGCCCTGTCGCCCGGGTGCATACATTTACCGGAAAGCACCAAAATACCGGAAAGCACATATAAATGCCAAAAAGCACTTTGTACTTGGGTTTTTTTCTGCGGAGGAACATGCTAAACATGAAATTTAAGCCTATGTATTAGATTTATATTGATAATTTTACCTAAAAAACTTAAATACCCATAAGGTATTGTGAGAATGACGGTCGGGTATAAAAGCCAAGGCCGGGCCGAGCCGCCGAGCCTACCGAAAATTTTAATTTTAGTCTCTAGATACAAGTTAGATATATATTTTGGTGAATGTGGGATTAAATTATTATAAATTAGATATGTTATTACTACAAGTAGTTTCACGTATCTACATTGCTTATTTATCTTTTAGGAAGTGTCTGCTGACAGCCAGCTGGCACCAGACTTTTAGGTCTAGTGACAGCCGGCTGTCACCAGACCTAAAAGTCTGCTGACAGCCGGCTATTATATTTGTTCAATATTAAGCATATTCTTTGGCACTATTAAAATTATCCTCTTTTATGAGATACTATACTACTTGCAGAACTTTGTTGAATAGTGAAGGATGCAATATTTTCTCATGTGGACTTAGAAACCATAATCAGTAAGCAGCAAGAAAGATATTTCTAGGCATATCACCAGTAGAACATACCCCAGCGGGCAATAATCGGTTGATTCAACGTTGATTCAACGTTGAAGGCAAACGTTGAATAAACGTTGATTTTGGGTTGAATATGAAATTTGAATCAACGTTGCACAGTCAACGTTGATTCAAAGTTGACCATCCAACGGTGAATCAACGTTGATATTTCATTGTTGATTCAACGTTAATATATCAATGTTGAATAAACGTTGATATTCGGTTGAATATGAAAGTTGAATCAACGTTGAGCAGTCATCTTTGAACCATAGCTTAATTTTCAACCTTGCATCAACGTTGAAATATCAATCATTAAACCAAACTGATATAACTACAGAAACAGCGTTTAAGAAACCATGATTTATTAAAGAAACGACACTAACATGTAAATTTGCAAACTGTAAATATTTCATACGCACTCAAGGGCGCCCACTTTTTCACTTAAATTTGCTTTTAAGATATGTTATTATGAGCCACAAACACTGTTGTACTTCAAGTTTGTAGAACTGATCACTGTTTTTTTGCTGTTGTTGTTGTTGTTGTTCGACATTTGCTGCCGCCTGTTCTGTAAGCTATCTATTTTTCTTTCTGTCGGGGTTGAGGCTTTGATGCTATTCATAACACTATCTGAAAAACAAAAAGAGGCAATTCTTCAAATTACACCACAGATGTATTTTCTCCTATAGATGCATGTTTAGTTTCTGGAAGGAATTAGTGGGTATTGTGTAGAAAATCCGTACACTTTAGAAATGAATTTTATCTTTCTGCTGTTTATGAAAGAATGAACGCAGTGGGTCGCATGCAAATTAAATGAACCCTGAAGGGGTTCGTGCAAACTTTGCAAGCGATCCCTGTCGTTCAAATTTTCAGGAAAAGTATGTATGTGTAAATGTTGTATGCTTTGAAGTATCGATACCACCTCACCATGAATGCAAGGCATGAGGATCGTTTTCTAAAAAGCCACCTCTCCTCAACAGACTGGTACGAGGATCGATCGAAAATTGAAAAAAAAAACATGAGCATAGAGAAGTTTAAATTCTGAATTAGTATTGCTTGACTTCATGTGCTAATTTCCTAAATAATGAAATCATGCTTGTAAACCGAAAGTATGTATGTATAAGTGCTGTATGCTTTGAAGTATCGATACCACCTCACCATGAATGCAAGGCATGAGGATCGTTTTCTGAAAAGCCACCTCTCCTCAACAGACTGGTATGAGGATCGATCGAAAATTGAAAAAAAAAAAACAAAAAAAAAAAAAACATGAGCATAGAGAAGTTAAAATTCTGAATTAGTATTGCTTTACTTCATGTGCTAATTACGTAAATAATGAAATCATGCTTGTAAACCGAAAGTATGTATGTGTAAGTGCTGTATGCTTTGAAGTATCGATACCACCTCACCATGAATGCAAGGCATGAGGATCGTTTTCAAAAAGCCACCTCTCCTCAACAGACTGGTATGAGGATCGATCGAAAATTGAAAAAAAAAACCTTACCGTGACAAAACATTTTTTTCGGTTTTACTTATCATGGTAGACTGGAATCAGTCCAAATGTTAGCTAATTCACTCATGACCTATAAATGTCTCTCTGATTACCTATTCTATCCCTCTCGGAAACCTGTTCATTCATCTACAAAATTTCATTCATTAAAGAAGTCATTATTTATGAGAGGAGAGAAAGATAAATATGCTTATGAACAAAGCAGCTAAATAAATGGAGTGTATCCAGTCTATTATCATGGCTGCATGCCGGTAGTGTTTGTTAATGCCATATGCTTTGCTGCGCCTATACTACCTGACCATGAATGCTAAATATACTGTTATTGTCATTACCTATGGCACTGCATCGGAATTGAGGGCGAGGGTGGAAATTTCGTAAACTCCGGATTGAAACCCCATCAGTAGTTTAACTTCTGGCGGTCGCATCATGTTAATAGGACCATGCAATGATTACCCTTGCAAACACTACTTTAAATAGAGAAAAGTGCGGTTTACATATTTTACTTATTTCTGCTCCTGCTCATTTATTTATAAATGCGCTGTGATGCAGTGGTAAAGCATCGGGTGTGAGATCAAGAGGCCGATTATTATTATTATTAATTGTGGATACACGTTAGAACCGGTTTTCTAATGAGCATCTACAATCTATTATGTTTGGAGCAGAAATAAGAACAAATCACCAATTATCATCTCTGGAGCCATAAAATGTTAACCTGCATTACAAAGGCATGTTGTCATAATGATTCCGTTGCAGTTTCTGATTTTGTACTATTGGTGCACGCACATTTCGATCGTGTATGTGCCGTCGTCTCATCTTTTCTAACTGTTATTTTGGTGGCTTGGGGTGGCTGTGGTCCTTGATTGTGGCTTTT
Organism: Lucinisca nassula; assembly: GCA_963580285.1. Taxonomy (NCBI): domain Eukaryota; kingdom Metazoa; phylum Mollusca; class Bivalvia; order Lucinida; family Lucinidae; genus Lucinisca; species Lucinisca nassula. The sequence goes on along the minus strand of OY757022.1, from coordinate 4,005,525 downwards.
CCTGTGTAACATTTTCTTGCTAAATAAAATTAATGTCTAACATGTTCCATGCATACGTACCCGTAGCGTGTTGATGCTTGTTGGAACCGCCTTCTAACGGGTACCCACGACCTATGTTTTGAGAAGAAATAAGAAAAGTAAATAATAATAATAATGCAGGGGTAGGCCTATGCTCCTGTTTATTTCACTATTAAAGTTTTGTTTTCTAGATAAAGCGATATGATTTTAGTTTTCACATGTCTTGATTTGTTTGTTTGATTTGAGGTTTAACGTCACCGTCAACACTGTATAGGTCATTTTGGAGTCGTTGCTTTCAATTTTGTGGGACTTTTTCCCGACATTGAGATGCAATGACATGTCAAGCCCTGTCGCCCAATGAAACCTATAGGGTTAATAAGCATGGACAGTCCAACTCGCACCGCTTTACCTGGGCAGGCTTTGATCCTCTGAGCAGTTTACCAGTACTCATGTGCGGTCGGTTTCAGCTCTGCGTTGAAGCATCATGCAGCCCTTTTATTTCTGCAAGCCCCAATGGGCGGGGCCGCACATGTCTTGTTATATGCATTTTTATTGTAAACCTGTTGGATTACACTTGCACATTACAATGCCTATATAGGGTCAGGAGCATATAATTTCACTGTGAGTGAAATTATATGCTCCTGATAGGGTACAATGGATGAGGTTCGGGCAAATAGTGTAGACCCACGTACTACTTGCACCCAGGGCATCTTACACTATTTGCATGAAAATATAATAACAGTAACATATAGCAGGGAACGGAATCGTCCAAACTAACCATGTACAGGCATAAAACATATGGGCCGCCTTGGCCTAGTGGATGAGAGCGCTGACTCTTAATCATTAGATCTCTCACAGCTGTAGTTCGAGCCTGGCTCGGATCATATGTGAGAAGCCAAGTTCTGAAACAGAAAGTCAGGTAATTTTTTACTCCGGTTACTCTGGTTTTCGCCCACCTCTGATTAACGATCGGCTCGATATGAGTGAAATAATCTTGAAAGGGCCGCACAATCCATCACGTGAATAACACCCCCTAAACCCGACTTTATTTAGAGAAAACTGGGATTTACGGGGTTATGTATAATTTTTCTTATTTCTACATTTCTGATCCAAGACATAGGTTGTGGGTACTTGTTAGAACCGCCTCTAACGGGACCCACAACATATGTTTGAAGTAAAAGTAACAAAAATATCACATATTTTCATCAGAAAAGAAGCCAATTTTGGGATGTGAAAAAATGCACTATGACGCACGGGTGTGTTATCGTAATGAACCCCCCCCCCCCCCCCCCCCCCCCCCAAAAAAAAAAAAAAGCATAAGCTGGGAATCATAACCACCAGACGCTCTAATTTGGACATATCCCAGCTCACCAAACTGTTTGAAACACTGATAAGCACAGTTATAAATACACACAGGAGTTAAGCCGGAGCAAAACAAAATTTTAAGTGGTTGGCAGAAAATCACATATTTTCTGAAAAGGTTTCCAGTGATTTAAACTAAGCATTAGATTGCCCTGAAGCTTGATTTTACTGTAAAGTAATAGAAAAAGAATCGTGCATTTTACCGGGCATTTTAATTTATATATTTTTCCTTTGACGGGCCAATTATATATTCATCATTGCACTTCGTTTCGTTCAATTTCAAAGTTTACGGGAAAAATGAAAAGTTTCTCTTCATTTAAAAGTCAATTTTAAAATTTATAAAGAACAAAGCTATTACAAAATCACTTTTAAATGATATTTTATATTAATTGCATGTTGATAATCCCGTTTTTGGCTGTCCATTTTCATAACTGCGCGTCTGCTCGCATGTGCTTGTAATGGGCACTTGAAACGGTACTAAATTTATTAATCGAAAGTTTCTTCGTTTCCATTGTATTGTTCGTAATAACAGATGCTATTATAAAAATACATGCAGTAATAATGATAATTATAAACCTTACCTCTTACAATGAATACTGTTTTTCTTTTTTTTTTTCCTCTCTCTAGTTCGTGAAAAAACTAACACGCTTTTTGGAGCATGCGTTATAATGATTTCCCCGGCGCGTCACGACACGACCAAAAGATGTGAAAATAAGATCCAACAAAGCCTAAAGTTTTTTTGTTTTTTTATAAGCATCATCTCATCAACTAGTATTCGTTTAGACGCAGGGTGAGCCAAACAGTGGCCAGGCCAGCGACGTACGTTAGGATAAAACTCTAATTACCTTTTTTCTGTTCGGCGCCGCCAATTTTTGTTTCTGCGAGCTTCGTGGGAAAGTTCTTTCTTTCTTTCTACTGATACTGCGATAGATCACATTTGACCTTTACTCGTAGGTGTACATAACATACACTCCAGGCTTTAGTCAATTCAAAACTTGCAAACTGGACAGATCCATATATAATTGGTATTTGACAAGCAAACAGCGTAGACCCTGATCGTTAGCCGCACCTGCGCGCCTTCTGGATTTTTATCCCAGTTGGCACATGTCGTTTAGGTAACGTCGCATCCACGTCGATGCGACGACGTTGATACGACGTTGCCCCGACATGATGTGCCCTTTGGTATTTGCGAGTGTTGTTTTAAAGTAGTAGCAGCAACAGCAATAATAATAATAATAATAATAATAATAATAATATCGTTGTTGTTGTTTATTATGTCGTGATAACCAAATGTTGGTTGTCAGCCAAATTTCAACGTTGATTAAATTATAAGGACTTCAACGTTTAATCAGCAAAGCTATATCAACTAAAGTACAACTTTGCGGAATCAGTTGTTTATATACAACAACATATCAACGTTGATTCAACGTTATACTGCCAAAGTTTAATCAGTGTTGATAAATCAACGTTGAACAGAGGTTGATATAAGGTTGATCAACCAATCAACCTAATTTCAACCGAAACTCAACGTTGACTCAACGTTGAGTGCCGGCTGGGACATGTTCATACCTGTGGGTAAAGCACAGCTTAGGCTTAAATGTCATGACTGGTTGTTTTGCTATGCAAAACAGGTTGAAGAGTGCGAGGCACACACTGCATCTGCTGACATAGAAGACAGTAGAGGTGCCACGAATCACCGAAATCACGATGCATCACGGTTCAGTGGTCACGATTCGGTTCACGATTCTTTTGATCCCATTTTCGATACGGTTCGATTCACAACATTGTCAACAATTGTCAATCAATTAGTTGTTTAATTACTGCATGGCAAAGTGAAAAAAACTAGTACTCTTCAACAGTAAACTTCATTTTGAATGTTACTGAGCAGATACACACATGGATTATTACTTTAGGCAAGGTTTTTATGACTTATTTCAAGCAAACAAAAGCGCTAATGCGAATGTCATTAGTTTTCGCGACTTACGAAAATCGATCTTTCAATCAATGACTGTCACTAATTAGGACTTTTAAGACCTTTCAAAATGACCAGAAAAGTTCTGTCAAGCACTCCTCAATTTAATTTAAGTCTGTTTTTTGAAAAGTTGTTCATGTTATTTTATAGAAAATGAGCCAATCTCCCATGGTCAAAAACGGGTGAGTCGAAAAACCCAAATCTACCCAAATCCACTGTATTTACCCAAATCCACTGTATTTACCCAAATCCACCTGATAATTACCCATATCCACCTATAGCTGGCCTATTTAAAGTCATTTAAGTTGTTTTTAATGTTTATATGATAGAATATATCACTTAGGACAAATAAATAATCAAATTTAGTAACGTTGATATTTGTATGGATGATAATTACACATTAACTCTTTACCGCACATACCTCTCACACCCCTCACTCATATGAATCAATTTTCTGTTGCTGATATTGAAAGGGTTTGAACTCAATGTGTCCTAACAGGTTCTAAACATTACAAATTCAATTTGATATTCTATTGACGATTAAATTAATGAAATGTCATTTATCCGTGTTATCATTTTTTAAGATACGCACCTGCTAGGCAGGTGTAATGCGACTAAACATCTTCCAGTCAGAATACACAGATTGCCTTAGGCTGTCCTATGATCATAGCACGCACAGCGATCACCATTACCTGTCTATTTATTTCTTTATTTTAGATTATAACCAAGCAAATACGAAAGAAAGAAAGAAAGAAAGAAAGAAGGAAAGAAACAGAAAGAAAGTAAACCTGCCTCATTCTTTTAGTTCCGCATCCTCGTCAACAGTATTGTATGATGGTAGAAAGAAAGAAAGAAAGAAAGAAAGAAAGAAGATTATCGAAAGCATCACGGAAACATGGCTATGTAATTTTGTCCGCTAGGGCCCCACTATGATAAAGTAAAATTGGGGTTCACAAGAACACAGATTATTTTTTTAGTTCTGATCAAAAACATTGATTGTGACTCACCAAAGAACTGCCTCGCCGAGTCAGTTCTAATGAGTACCCACAATCTACGTTTTTAGCCGTTATACAAGAGAAAGACAGGAAGAATAGAAAGGTTGAAAAAAGAAATAGTATTTACTCGCTTCTGTGCATTTTGGTTTTCCATCCAAGTCAACAAAATTTGTCACTTGAACAGTAAGGTCAATAGCTAAGACATAAAACTAAGATACGTCTATAGTCAAGAAAAAATATATTATAAATATTATTATTATTGGTAGTAGTAGAAGTGGGAGCAAGACAATTCATCGACAAGACAACTCATCGACACGGTTTTTGGAGACAATTCATCGACACAATTGAAGACAATTCATCGACACTTTTTGAAGACAACTCATCGACACATTAGAACGTTGAAATTATACTGAAGCTGATAAAATGAAGACATTGTTTTGAAAATAAAATGATCTTTTGTCAGGTTTATGATCAACATAACGAAATTAGAATATATTAATTCAATATTTTGTCTTATTTAATGACAATTAAGAAACCATTTTAGCCGCATAGGATGGCTGGCTTTAATAAACTTCTATTTAAAAAAAATGATATAAAAGAAAATATATAGGGAACTTGGTAAAATATTATTCAAAACTTTCATAATTAAAATAAAAAAGATGGAAAGTGAAGCTGGATATTCGTTTATGTGAGTTACATGTATGTTTTCATCCCCCCCCCCCTAAATGTTTGTTGTTAGAATTTTGCTAATCATAGGGAATTTGACTGTTAACCACAATGGGCTTGTACTGGTAAGCTTTTATATGCGTTTTTAAACTGTCTGTCTGTCTGTCTGTCTGTCTGTCTGTCTGTCTGTCTGTCTGTCTGTCTGTCTGTCCGCCCGCCCGTCCGCACATATGTATGTATGTATGTATGTATGTATGTATGTATGTATGTAATACTGGTGAGTCTTTATATGCGTTTTTAAGCTGTCTGTCTGTCTGTCTGTCTGTCTGTCAATCTATTTTTCTTTCTTTCATTCATTCTTAGATATTATATGTCTTGTTTCTTTCGTTCATTCTGATACATTATCTTATTATTATTGTATTTATTTATTTATTTATTTCATACTTATTTTGATGGCACATGCCAGTAAATATAAAACATGGACAAACAATCAATTACATCATTACTCGAACCATTTTGTTAATCGGAGTGTGCCATAAAGTTACAAACTTAACGATTATCATATTACTCATTTTTCTATCCTACATGTGTATTTTTATTTTTACCCCTCACAGATCAATCAAATACAACGTACCACTTATCCATAATTTCCCTTAATTTACTATGATTGCCAATGACCTTCAAACAAATGTGTCGATGAATTGTCTTCAAAAGGTGTCGATGAGCTGTCTTCAATTGTGTCGATGAATCGTCTCCAAAAAACATGTCGATGAGTTGTCTTGTCGATGAATTGTCTCGATTCCGTAGAAGTAGTATTGGAAAACATTATTATCGTTTTATTTATTTATTTATTTATATTAATTTATTTATTCATCTTTTTTTTTTTATAAAAAGCCTGTTTATTCAGACAAAAACCTTTAGAAAGCTTTAAGTCACGCCCAGTTGTCAAGCGCTGTGTTTATTCGAACAAAAATCCTCGCCAATCAGAACGGTTCATATCCAAAGCAAATGTGTCAAGTCACGCCCCGCTGGCACTGCAGGGGCCAATAGACTACGTAACAGTTTAAGTGAATGTGAATTACCCGTCCCTCTTAATTTAATATTTTATTAATAATTTTTGATAGCGTCTGAGATATCCCTCACCCACTCAGCAGCAGCAACAGTTCATATAACCCGAGCATAGGCAATAAAAGAGAAATCCTGAGCCCAAAATTACTTACTCGGGCGTGTTTGGGCCAGTGACGGATGTGCGGAGGCGTTACGCTGTTTTTGCGGCTCATGGGCTTTGCACTAAGGAGCGTTTCGCCAAGGTGTCATGCCGTCGCGAGACAAGCGCCATTATGATAACTTATCCGTGCGACATAAGTACATTTTTCATATCTCCAATATGGCTACTTGTCTGATGAAAATCCGTGATATTTTTCTTAAACATGCTCAAAACAAGGTTGTGGATGCTCGTTAGAACCGCCTCTTTGAGGCGGTTCTAACGGGTACCGGCAACCTGTCTTGACGCAGAAATAAGAAAAATAATGTTTACCCCCGGAAACCCCCGTTTTTTCATATGGAGTGGGTTTTTGGGGTCATTTCACGGACTTTTTCACGTGATGGCGACTGCATTACGAAATCATGCCTATATAAACGCAAAATAAATAAATAAAATAATAATGATAAAAAAATAAATAAATAAAATACAAAACAAAAAAGAAAAAGCGAAACTTATATGCTGAAAAATTGGGAAAGATCTCCTATTTCTGCTCTAAAAATACACGAACACCCATATTCTACATTTTGGTAAAGATCGAAGAAAAGTAATGTTAACTACTGTAAAACTCGAATTTAGTGTATAAAAAAGGGTACTCAATGGGAGTGGAATTCGATAGGGTGTGTGTTTTTATCACGGTAACACACCCTTATAATTTTGCACCCCCATCCACGCAAAAAAGTATGAAAAACACCGTATTTTTATTGTATTTTCCCCCTTTCTTTGTTATTGTTACAGTATCCTCAATATAACTGAATTTGAACAGGCGTGATTTTGTGATGCGCTATTGTTTTATTGGACTGAACACCGAGGCCCAGGTTTTGTTTGTTTGACTCGCGGTTTAACGTCCCCGTCAACACTTTAGAGGTCATTTTAAAGGCGAGGCTTCCTTTTAGTGGGACTTTGCCTCGGCATTGGGGTTAAATTACATCCCAAACCATGCCATCCAATTAAACCAATATGGCTGATATGCATGCACCACGCTTCCTGGGCAGTTTTAGAACCTTTAAGCGGTTTTCCAGTATTCCTGTGCGGTTGGTTTCAGCTCTGCGTGGAAGCATTATGCACATCACGATAACATGTCCGTGAAACTAAGACCCCTCTAAACCCCACTTTATATGGAGGAAAATGGAGTTTACGGGGGTATACATTATCTGCCTTTTGTTCAAAAACATAGATTGTGGGTAATAGTTAGAACCGTCTCATTGAGGCGATTCTAACGAGCAACCACAATCTATGTTGAAAGCAAAATATACAAAGATATTACAATTTTAACTTATTATTTGTACTATCTGGCACCATGTTAGACGCCATGTGTGTGTGTGTGTGTTTGTGTGTGTGTGTGTGTGTGTGTGTGTGTGTGTGTGTGTGTTTAAAATCAATTAAAATCTGTGCCAAGTGATAGCGCATTCAACGCACTCAGAATCTGAGTTTTCACATGTGGCCTGCAAAACGTTCAGTCATTTTCCATAAGTGAATAGTGAAGGCCGTGACCAGACTGCGCAGACACGCAGCTTGAACAAAGCATTCGCTAAGCGCAGGTCTCTTTACGAAAACACAGTATGTATAGTTAATTTTAGAAAATTGTGTAATATGTCGCTCATTTATGCTAGCAATACGCGTACGGGTTGTAGGCGCGTGTTAGAACAGTCCTCAAAGATTTGTGTTTCACCATTCTGCTGAAGACTGTGAAATGAGGCGTGTACAGTTATCTAATATTGGGAAGCCCTTTTGGGTAGGGGCGATAAGTTTCACAGTCTTCTACACTATGGTCGAAATTATCCATACTGGAGAGGAACCAATATTTTTTCAATGTTTTTAATAAAGCCCAGTCGACCGTTGATGAACAGACTTCAATTCAATGTCATGACGTTGGATGAATGTGGTTTTAATGTTTTTCCGACGTTGTATGCCCACTGGAAAAGTACATCCGTCAATATCAATTACCGGTATGTCAAAATAAACGATCGGTACATTGTTGTATGGGTTTGTTTGTTAGATTCGAGGTTTAATGTCCCCGTTAACACTGTTAATGCCATTTTGGAGACGTTGCTTCCAATTTTGTTGGACATTTACCCGACATTGGGATTAAATGACAACTCAAGCCCTTCCACCCAATGAAATTGCCCCCGCCCATAGGGCTTGAAGAAATATATGGGCTGCACGATGCTTCCACGCAGAGCTGAATCCGGCCCGCGCACTAGTACTGGTAAACCGCTTAGAGGATCTAAGCCTGTCCAGGAACCGCGGTGCGAGGCGGACCGTCCATGCTAATTTCATTGGGCGACAGGGCTTGAGCTGTCATTTCATCTCAATGTCGGGTAAAAGTCCCATTGGAAGCAACGTCTCCAAAATTGCCTTTACAGTGTTGACGGGGACCGTCGGACGTTAAACCTCAACTCAAACAAACAAATCCACCCAATGAAAGCAATAGGGTTTATATGCATGGACGGTCCGACTCGCACCACTTTGTCTGGGCCGCTTTTATCTTAAAAAACAAAACAAAACAAAAAAAAAAAAAAAAAAAAAAACAGACGGCCTCCGCCCATCGGGGCTTGAAGAAATAAAACGGCTGCATGATGCTTCCGCACAGAGCTGAATCCGACACGCACACGAGTACTGGTAAACCGCTGAGAGGATCTAAGCCTACCCAGGCAAAGCGGTGTGAGTTGGTCCGTCTATGCTTATAAACCCAATTGGTTTCATTAGACGACAGGGCTTGAGATGTCATTTCATCTCAATGTCTGGTAAAAGTCCCACAAAATTGGAAGCAACGTCTCAAAAAATACCTTAACAGTGTTGACGGGGCCGTTAAACCTCAAATCAAACAAACAAAAAAAAAAAAAAAAAAAAGAAGTAAATATCCTCTGTTTATGTATACCCCTTCTCTATATGAAGTGGGGTTTTTGGAATATTAATTTTACGGACTTGTTCACATGAGTAAATGAATGAATGGGTGATCTCCGACTCCGTTAATATCCATTTTGTTATGAACATAAATTAGATTGTGAAGAGCAGAATGTGATTGACCGGTGCTTCAACATACATTTTAAAAGTTTTTTTTTTTTTTTGCGTAAACCCTTGGCCTCCGTGACCTTGTGGGTAAGAGCGCTGACTCTAATCACTTGGTCTCCCACCCGTGTGTTTCGAGCATACTTATGGGCTACGGCCAATTGCATTGTCACTATTCTAATTCTTCGTCAAATATTAATGTCATGATCTCCGGTCAGGTGATTTTTATTTATTTATTCATAATTTTTATTTTCAAATTTCATTTTTCATACCATTTTCTCAAAAATTAATTTGTTTGCATTTTTATTAATATGTTCGAGTTTATCAAATTCTTTTCGGGAGTAATAGATACTGTACGACACATGTGCAAAGAGTGTCGGATCAATGTCGGGCCGATAGCAATAGATGGCAACGTCGTATCTCTGTCGGCCCGACGTTGGCCCGCTGTTCAGGTCTGGCTTTGACGATACTGCTATTTTCATTAAATATTATAAGATGAAAAAATGGACCCGTGATGATGGTTCTTTTTGTTTTAATGTTGTACTTGATTGAATTTGTGAATATTTATTATTATTATTATTATCAATATTTTTTTTAATTTGTAAGCCTGACTCACGTGCGGTGAGCTCTGGGGTGGCTTCCAAGCGACAGGAGCTGGACATCAACGAGCTTTTTTTTCAGTAAGGCTTGCATTACGAAAATACGCCTATTCAAATAAATTGTAAATGTACCAACAAAAATGAAACTTCTCTGATAAAATGTATATTTTTCATATTTCTGCTCGAAACATGGATTGTTGGAACTCGTTAGAACCGCCTCGGCATGGCCGTTCTAAAGAGTACCCACAATGTGTATTTACCGGAAATAGGAAAAATGATCATTATCCATGTAAACACCAGTTTTAATGTATAAAGGGGAGTTTAAGGGGGTTAAAATTATATAGGCATGTTGCGTGTTTTCGCAATGCCAAGTTTAATGGATACATTTTCGTCGATGACTGACTGACAGTAGCAGTTATGCAGACTCCCCAAGATTTAATACGTTTAGACAGAAATGTTATTATACATTTCCAAAAAGTTTCACACATAAAACACATTTGTGTGCATTGCATTTACTCAGCCTGCATATAACTGCTACTGTCTATGGTACCGGCAGGTAAGTTCCTTTCCATTTTGTTCTGAGTCAAGCAAGAATTATTCTGGTGATTCTGACAAAGTACCCATTCTTCATCACAAATAATAATGATAGTGTCTGCCCCCCCCCCCCCCCCCGCCCCCCCCCCCCCGCCCCCCCCCCCCCCCCCCCCCGCCCATCGGGTCTTGAAAAATAGATAGCGCTACATTATGCTTCCACGCAGAGCTGAAACCGACCGCTTAGAGGCTATAGGCCTACCCAAGAAAAGTGGTGCGAGTCGGACCGTCCATGCACATAAATCCAATTGGTTTAATTGGGCGACAGGGCTTGAGATGTCATTTCATTTCAATGTGTCGGGTAAAAGTCCCACAGAATTGGAAGCAATGGCTCCAATATTATGGTTGATTTTTTTTTAAGGTGGATTTGGGCTAACGGGGTTTTGAGAAGAAGAATTAAAATATCGGATTTTTTTTTCTGGAAATTTTCATTTTGGTGCATGGATACAATTTCCAGTATATTTAATAGGTGTGTTTCGTAATGGGTTGGTTAGTTGGTTGGTTGGTCCTTTCTTTCTTCCTTTCTTTATTTCTTTCTTTCTTTCTTTCTTTCCTTCCATCTTTCTTTCGAAAACACATATTGAAACTTATGGACCGAAATATATTCATCACAATGAAATTTTCTATTAAAATTATTATTTTTTTATTTTATTTTGTATTTATTTATTTTTTTTCATATCGGCTCAAAGCATGGATTTTTGCAGCTCGTTAGAACCGCCTCACCGCCTCGATGAGGTGGTGTTTGTTTGCTTGAATGGAGGTTTAACGCGGGTTCCGTTTCAGCTCAGCGTGGAAGCATTTCAGAGGTGCAGCCCAATCAGTTTCTTTCAGCACGGATTGTGGGAAGGGGAGGGGGGGGGGGGGGGGGGGTTTCCAAAAAATACCCACAGTCTATGTCTACGATATATGTTTTTTTTTTAGCAGAACTAATAAAAATAATACGTTCCCCTGTAAACCAAAGCCTTGCTTTATAAAAAGTTGTGTTTTTTAGCAGAACTAATGAAAATAATATGTTCCCCTGTAAACCAAAGCCTTACTTTATAAAAAGTTGTGTTTAATAAGGTCGTATATTCTGCGGTATTTTCTGCATGTTTTTGTGTGTGTGTTTTTTCACTCAACCGTCAAACATTCACTTGTAAATAAATAATTAAATAAATAAATAAATAAATATATTTTGAGGTTTACAATTATCTAACATTATTTATAATAGACGTGTGTGAACTATGATTATTACAGTGGTAACCCTAGGCAACCAACTGAAAGATGTTTCGTTACACTACACGCGTTAAATTGTTACAAGTTACTAAATTTGATTATTTATTTGTCCAAAGTGATATATTCTATCATGTAAACATTAAAAACAACTTATATGACTTTAAATGGGCCAGCTATAGGTGGATATGGGTAATTATCAGGTGGATTTGGGTGGATTTGGGTAAATACAGTGGATTTGGGTAGATTTGGGTTTTTCGACTCACCGGTCAAAAACTGAACATTTTTCGGAACAGATCGTGTTTTCAAACAAAGGTTATAAAGGCATCTACAGCATGTCTACAAGCCTTAATTAAGTGGTTGAACTTCGTTTTAATGTGATTCTTTCTTATTGAGAATTTATTATAAAAAAAAAAACATTTAGTTATTGTCATAGAACTTTTATAGAAACATTCTTAATTAAACTCTGAACCACACCAAACATAGATTTTCATATGTTGCTGGCCAAATAATGTTATCCTTTGCAGTTGGTAACTCAGCAGTTGAAGCCTTAAAAATGTATCGTGATACATATCGTATCGTGAGCCAAGTATCGCGATACGTATCGTATCGTGAGGTGAGCGTATCGTGGCAGCCCTAGAAGACAGATGCTGCAATTGTAATATTGGGAACTCAACCAGTGATTTACTGAATGGGGAAGTCTTCTGGAATAAGTTAAAGTGCATGCTACGAAAAAGCACCTAGCCAAAGAACAAATACAGGGCCTGGCCAAGGGGCTTTCAACTACATACATGTATAATAAAGCTTATAAGAATATATATAGCCTTCACAAGAAAACTGTAAATATGAACCCATGAACCCTTTGGCTTGAAAATGAAGTCAGTTTCATTGAGGTTTTGTTATGTTGCCATGATAAACTCTACCAAGTTTGACCAGAATTGTTCCCCACCCCCACCAGCAACAAATGGACTCCAGGGCATAGTGGGGAGGAGCACTAGCTCTTAATCATTAGGTCTCACACAGCTGTGGGCTGTGGTTTGAGCTTGGATCAGGTCACATGTGAGACGCTGAGTTCTGCAAGCGAAGGCTCAAGTTTTTGCCAACCTCCCTTGAAATAATAATAAATCCAAAACAAACAAAAAACAAAAGCTGTCGCATGACAGCATAGCTCGCCTGTTTCGCGACTTCAAGATACAGTCGACTCTCGTTATCTCGAACCTCACGGGACCGGATAAAAAAGTTCGAGTTATCCGTAGTACGAGATAACCAAAGTGTGACGTCACATGTACGTCAGAACACAGTGTTTGCTGTGATATGCTTGGTATTCTTGGTAATTCTTACATGAACGGTTTACTGAGTTTTTAAAAATTGTTTATGAAAGTACTGGAGCTTGTCAGAGTATAGCGTTTATGAACAAATCAATAAATAAATAAAACTGATAGATTTCTCACGTATTTTGTTGTCTTTTAAATTCCTACAAATCTGGGTCCCCAAATACGCTAAATATACAGTTCAACCTGTATTAAGCAAGTGCCTAAGGGATAGTCAAAATATGCTTGCTTAAGACAGGTTCTTGCTTAATACAGGTGAAATTTAACACATCTGCCTTTCTTGGGAACTGAATGCCTGCTTGCTTAAGACAGGTTGCTTGCTTAATAGAGGTGGCCACTAAGACAGGTTTTACTGTAGTTAGATACTAAACAGACTGGTTCCCGCTTGTGAATGCAATGCCTATATTACTTCAGAGAGCAGTACCTGCTATATAAGTCATACAGTAGTTTGACTCATCTCCCCTCTCACTGATTAACCGTCACTATGGCAAACAATTTAGGTCCTGCCGCGAAAGCTCGTTATGAGCCATCCCTTTAGGATCTACACTGTTTGTACGTGGATTTGCATGGGTTAAGAAACAGATGGGTTAACAACTATACACATAAATTGTTCCAATCAAGTGCGTTTTTAACACGCCGAGATTGTCACAACTTTTGTCACTTTCTTTGACATTTCTGCAAGAAAGACAACGCCGCCGTTTATCACGGAAATCTTGCAAATCATTGACACGAGACGGTGTAAGATTAAAGGTTGAGCACCATTTGTCAGGATTTATTACACGCACATGATTTTCTTAGCAGCCGAAAAGGTATTGTGTGTGCTAATTTTAATTGCAAACGCACTTGGACAAATTGGATAATTAACAACATTGTGAGTATTGATGAATTGTTTTCTAAAGGCCTATTACAAAATTGAAGGACCGGACGCATTTTTTTTTTTTTTTTTTTTCTTTCCGTCAAGAATCCCGGTTCGAGATACGCAGTAGTAAAAACAGTGAAAAATACATTCAGGGACTGAAAATGATGGGCGAGATAGCCGAAGTGTCGACTTAAAAGTAGTTCGACACATGCGAAGTTGAAATACAATAAATATATAGGGGAAATGTACAGGACTTAGAAATCGGTTCGACATAAGCGATAGGGTCGAGATAAGCGGGGTCGAGATAACGAGAGTCAACTGTATAAGGTAAAATTTATGAACCATGAAATATAGGTCACACTCACCTAGATATATTTGAGATCAATAATCAGGTCACATGGAGCATATATTCCAGATATTACATTTCAGAATCAAATTGTGTCTGAATTATAAGGCAAAATTATTGAACCATGAAAATAGATCACAAAAACCTAGATATTTTTCTATGTCAATCATCGGGTCACATGGAACTAATAATCCAGGTGAGACATTTCTCCATCAAAATGTATTCAAGATAATAGGCAAAATCACTGAACCATGAAATATAGGTCACACTGACCTAGATATAATTCAAGCTCAATCATGGGGTCACATGGAATAAATAATCCAGGTATGACATTTCTCCATCAAATAGTGTTCAAGATAATAGGCAAAATCACTGAACCATGAAATATAGGTCACACTGACCTGGATATATTTTGCGGTCAATTATCGGATCACATGGAACTAATAATCCAGGCATGACTTTTCTCTATCAAATATAGTATTCAAGATAATAGGCAAAATCACTGTACAGTGCACATTCTTTCGCCAGAAACTGACAACTGCCCTTCTTGCGGGAGAGAATGACCATAGGTAAGATTTTATGATCAACCTCGCTGAAAGAATGTTGCCGAACCCGGCAGGTATCAAACCCTCGTCCTGAATACCAGTCAGACGGGCATCAGACTGAGCTACCGAGGTCGGCCATCAGCGACTCGGCATAGCCTGTTTGAGACACTATATCTTCTGAACCTATGAATGGATTGTGACCAAACTTACATGCACATGGTTATATCACTAGGACTGGGGAAACAGTCACTGCATTTTGATGGCCTTTACATGCACCTTACTGTATTTTCAAGCCCCTAAAAACTGTCAATTTTGGACCAAAAAGGGCTTGTCTGCACACTATCCAATATTTTGGTCAAGCTTCAATTTGATTACATCAGATTTTGCTGACCTTTACTTAATTTTCAAAGTCATTGGCTCCTGAAAACTTGATTTTCAGCCCAAAATTGTTTTTTCTGTATCCCAACTCATGAAAAAAAATGATGAATTTGTCTAACTTAGTACATTTCTGGTTCTGTAATTGGAACTGGAGATATGGTGAAGATAAGCAAGAGTTAACATTCTTTTGACTTATGCAACCTTGAAAAGTAGATCCAGGTCATCAAAATCTTCCAGTATTCAAATTTTGCTGGAATTCATTGTTTGGTTCAGGAGGCTTAGACTTAAGCAGTCCACAAGTACTCAAATTCGGTCAGTTTCATTGGCAGCTTCATGCATCCCAACCTATTTCTCCAAGCCCCGCTGGACAGGACGGGCATGCAGGACAACCTTTGTACTGGTGTGACCAAGACAGGGTCAGCAGAACCTATAAATCAAGTCTTTGGTTTGGTGCTTCCATGCAGAGCTGAAACCAACCGCACACGAGTACTGGTAAATTGCTTAGAGGATCTAAGCCTGCTCAGGCAAAGCGTTACGAGTCAGACTGTCCATATGCTTATAAACCCTATTGGTTTCATTGGGCGACAGGGCTTGAGATGTCATTTCATCTCAATGTCGGCTAAAAGTCCCACAAAATAGGAAGCAATGTCTCCAAATTGATCTATACAGTGTTGATGGGGATGGTAAACCACAAATCAAACAAACAAACAACTACCAAACTGATAAAAAAGAAGTTTTAACCAGAACAAGCATGTTTTTCCCCAAATATTTCTGTTGCTTGATGGAGAAACAATGTATTTTTTCCCAAAGATGGGAGGTGCAAAATTCACAAAGTGCAAATAAAGTGACATATTTTAGCATAGTTAGGCAGCATTCTGTAAGATCTCCAACCCTTGCCGGTTCTAGGCATCATCATTAAGTTTAGAATCTGTTAATAAAAGATCATGGATCAGACCGATTTCATATGGATGAACACCACCCCCCCCCCACCCCCCCCAATGAAATATTTCCTAAAACACAATAAAAAATAACTTTTTTCAGTATATAACCCAGTTTTGAAAGTAGTATAGTATCTGATGAAAAAGAATAATTTTAAAAGCAGAAAAGGAATACAAATGTATTTACTATTGAACAAATATTATTGCTGGCTGTCAGCAGACTTTTAGGTCTGGTGACAGCCGGCTGTCACTAGACCTAAAAGTCTGGTGCCAGCCGGCTGTCAGCAGACCTCGAATAACTGTTTTCCGAAATCCAGGGGTATAAAAGCCAAGGCGGCGAAAGAGTATTGACAATTCCGAATTTCTTTCAAATTCATTGGTTAAATTACGTACTTCTTTTTGGCCTTATGATATTTGAATTTGATTATACTCATAATGTGTTCATGATAAAATTAAATATACTCACCAGAATCACCTTGTTTGATCGAATTCCTTATTTTATTTTTGTTTCTATTTTTAGAATTACCTTATTACAGGAAACGACCGAAAAGGACTCACAACGACCGAAATGATCCGAATCGAATGACGACCCATGTCAGACTGTTATCCCAGTGGACAAAGTTTGTATATGCGACGTTGTTTTAATGATTGGTCAAGGACTTCAGGGTTTTACGACGTTGATTCGACGTCGTTAAAACGGCACTGGGATGCATTGTAAGGGAAATAAGCAATCTTGTCCACCAAACTTTTTCAGAAAAAAAAATAAAAAGAATAATGTTCCCAGCAGGCACTCCACGTTCATTCAACGTTGTGTGCATGCAGGGTTCTGTTTACTGCCAGTAGGAGCTGTTTACTGACTGATGATCAGGATGATGCGGGTTTGATACCTGCTGAGATCGGCAGCATTCTTTCGTGGAGATTGAACATGAAAAATTTTCTTCAGTAATTCTCTCCCTTTCACTGATTCAAGAAGGGCAGTTGTCAGTTTTTGGCGAAAATGTGGACTATACTGGTTAACCGCTTACGTATAAGCCTGCTCTTGGAAAGTGTGGATAGGTAAAATTTATTATTCAGCAATACACGCTAAATGCGTTTAGTCTGTTTGATTTGAGGTTTAACGTCCCCGTCAACACTGTAAAGGTCATTTTGGAGACGTTGCTTCCAATTTTGTGGGACTTTTACCCGACACTGAGATGAAATAACTTGTCAAGCCCTGTCGCCCAATGAAACCAATAGGGTTTATTAGCATGGACGGTCCGCCTCGCACCGCGGTTCCTGGACAGGCTTAGATCCTCTAAGCGGTTTACCAGTACTAGTGTGCAGGCCGGATTCAGCTCTGCGTGGAAGCATCATGCAGCCCATATATTTCTTCAAGCCCCTATAGGCGAGGGCCGATATTAATAAGCAATAATAATACAATAGGTAAGTATCAAAACATAAATAATATGTCTAAAACATGATTAAGAAAAAGGATGAGTTTCATAAAGCTCTATGTTTAGTTCCTACCATTCAGATAGTATATTTAAATGCCCTTATCATTTATCTGATATTGCCGTCCGTTGCGGTTCATTACGACGTCGGCTACATAAAACCACCAAAAATACGGTTATTACAGATACTAAAAGGAATTGACTTGAATTATTACAATAAAAGGTTAAGAAAATACTTATTTGGGGTTGTCATGTACATTTTTTCACACACTCATGTCTATTTCATTCAAATTCGATCAAAACGTACGAAAAAAACCGCCTTGGCTTTTATACCCCTAAAAATTTGCAAAATTGCAATAAAATAAAAATTAGGGCACCAAAAACAACAAAAATTATGCTGAGTATCACATTTGATACAATTAACATTATCATATTAAAATTTACCACTAACTTTTCTTCTTCGGTTAGAATTCGGAAAAATAAAATCTTCGGATCGGCATTTTTTGGCTCGGCGGCTCGGCCCGGCGCGGCCTTGGCTTTTATACCCGACCGAGAATGACATGTGAGTTTCAAGAATTACAGGCTGCTATCTATATCTATCTTCATATACTGCAGCAACCGTTTGAGAGTGTTGTGTGCAGTTTAAAGAACTTGAACCAGACTGTTCGGAATACATTGGTTAAATAATGTCGTCTTGATGTTAGTTCAACATACTATACTTATTTCCATTCTTAGGCAAAGGTTGTGGGTACTCGTTATAACCGTCTCAAAGGGGCGGTTCTAAAGAGCACCACGGCGTTTAATAAGAAAACTATCATCCCAAGTTTTCATAAGTAAAGTAGCTATTTTGGAGATGTGAAAAAAATGCACTTTGTCACACGTGTGTGTTATTGTAATGTCTATTGGTAAGAAGCCTCATTGAGGCGATTATAACGAGTACCCACAAGAATTTTTAGGACGAAAAAGGGAAAGATAATATTTTCTTTTATGACTGGCTTGATCTTATTTCACTCATATTTAGGTCAATGTTAAACATATATATATATTTGCATCTTCACTTATATTTTTGCACACAAAAATCACTATCAGCCTTAAAGGAGCCGTCTGATCTGGGACCACACTGTTTGCAACTTTGAAAGTAAACAGCAGACGACAATTGTTGTGATTGGCATGTTAAAGGGATAGATGACATAAGGCATGTGACAACAATTGATACAATTATCTAAATGTGGTGAAACTTTTAACAGATATTCATTCGCTAATCAACAATCAAGGTATTATAATGAGCCGGAGCACGATAATTTCTTCTCTTTAATCACCTGTGCGTCTGATCAGACCCGTAGCAATGGATGATTTCTGTCAATTAGTTTGACTTCTGATCAGACTGCACAAATTATTACGAAAACACTTCTATACAAATACATTAAAAAATTTAAAATGTTAAGATTAAAAATTGGGATATTTTTCTTATTCCTGCTCAAAATATAGACTGTAGGTACTCATTAGAAACGCCTTATCGTTCCCAAAATCTATATTTAGAGCAGGAAGATAATGTTTACCCCTGTAAATCCCATGTTTTACTATATAAAAGTGGGGTTCAATGGGGGTCAAAATAATATAGGCGTGTTTCTGTCATGACACAGACTGATCAGAGACCGTGATGGGCGGCATTGGGCGCCCATGTAAAATATAGAGCATTTGTCTTGAGCACTCGGGATTTGCTGTTTGGGTAGTCAAGGATACAGAAGATTTTCGAGCTCGGATCAACCGAGCAAAAATTAAATCGGCCCATAAATTATCAGAGTCCACCGACTTTTAATGCTCTAAGATATACAGATCATCTTCATTTTTTTCTGCATTTACTGGTATTTTGTTTCGTTTTGTATTAGGTTGGTACACAAATTTTTACAGTTTACCTCCAAATGAAACTGCTCATCATGAGCTATCGCATTCGGATCAACATTTTTTTTTAAATTACCAAAATAATTTTTAAACAAGCTACGGAAATAGAACATATAAGTAAAAGTTTAATAAGAGAGAGAGAGAGAGCGATAATAGGCATACCTTCAAGTCATAATAGCAGAATTTCTCAGTCTAGAAATATAACTGTCTCCAAATAAAGCGAATGAAACCATGGTGTTGTACAGTAGCCAAAAATCAATCAGTTATTACTGACTGACTGTTGTTTTTAAGGCAACCGGGCGCCAAAGGTACATAGGGGCTAACCACAGTTCGCAGACTGGGATTAGTTGTAGGTGCTGCTCTTTTCCCTAGGCTGCCAATATGCTGACTACTGTCTGCTTGACAGTAATCAGTTAGCCGAATGGGAGTTAGGGGACTTCTTTCGCGGAGGATGTAAGAAGTAGGTCAATCCTACCTTTCCCATTCCCCGCTCAAGATGCCATGTAGGCACAGAACGCACCCAATGTTAAGCGTTTGTCCTGTGAAATGAGCAGTCCTCTGGCGGGGTTCGAATTTTGAATGCAAATGCAGACCAATGGTCGGGCTCTAGAATGTGGTGACACGTTGCCAATTCCGGCTGCAAAATGTGTCAGTACACAGCTCTTTGTCTGACCGAGGAAGAAGCTTCTCATGCGTTACCGGTTTTGGCTTCCATTAGACTCTACCCCCACCCCGGTCATGGTAGACAAAACGCCTGTGGGCACGGTGCTTGTTAAAAGGTGATAATGCACGTGATTTGGAATTTAGAACGGCGGCCAAAAGTGAGCCAGGAAGGGTTACTATTAGACCAGCCAATTTCGGCTATTGCGAAATGTCCTAGTACCCGTGCTCTACCACCCGGAAAGCACGCCTATGTTTTGTCTCCACCCCCAGGTCTCTACGAGGGTAATCTTGGTAGTATCGTGTACTACTGGCCCTAGCTGCGTTGTGTTGGGATGTCATGTTTTGGTTGTTGCTTTTCTCTTAGTTTGTACATGTAGTTAATCCAGCCAATCAGTGTGCAGTGAGTGACTTCTATCGCAGAGGATGCCAAAGGAGGTCAATCCTCTTTTGCTTCTTAGCTTTCTTAGTTTATGAAAAGGTGATGCTTTCATCGGCGTAGGATGTCGTGTTCTTATAAAATCTTAAGTGGGTCAATTGGGACCGGACCGCCATGTTTGCATATCATTATCTCAACCTATTTGAAGGAAGATATCATAGTAGGGATATATAGGTTGTATTACAGTATGGATTAGTTCTGATTGTGCGTGGTAGTGTTGTAGCCCATAAGTTATTAGGTATTTCTTTCGTATTATATACAGGGTCCCTTTTTTGAGCAAATAATGTCTAACAATGGCATAAATCTTTGATTATGATTTTTTCTCATTAAGTAAGTATACAAAAGAACAAGAATAGCTAATTTCAGCTTTGGACATTACTCACTTAATCTGCATGAACAATATTCACTCATGATCAGTGACATAAAATTGGTTCTGATTGATACACGGATTTTCACCTCTTGCTATATTCCCTTTATTTCCAAAGATAGAACATTTATCGGGTGGGGCATACTTACCATTGCAATAAAATCGCAAGTTTATATAAGTCCAGAGAGGAACCATAGCTGTTCCAGATATGTTATATATATTGCATTTAAATACAATTTTCTAATGTTTTCCAGTATATATAAGTGCTTTTTGGTATTTATATATATGTGCTTTCTGGTATTTTGGTTTGCTTTCCGGTATTTTGGTGCTCTCCGGTAAATGTATGCACCGCTGTCGCCCAATGAAACCAATAGGGTTTATTAGAATGGATGGTCCGTCTCGCACCGCGGTTCCCGGACAGGCTTAGATCCTCTAAGCGGTTTACCAGTACTAGTGTGCGGGCCGGATTCAGCTCTGCGTGGAAGCATCGTGCAGCCCATTTATCTCTTCAAGCCCCTATGGGCGGTACAAGTAGAAAGAAAGAAAGAATCAGAGGCACTGCACTATCCTTGGTCTGTGCTTTCCTTGGAAACCGGTCCCAGATGGTATGGGAGACAGTAATCTAAGCCTTCTCTGACGTTCTAAAAGCCTTTTTCATTTTCTGATTTGGGGGTGATAGGTCACTGCAGCCAGAGATCTCGGGTTAGGGAGACAGGAGCAGGGTAGCTCCGTGGTGTGTGCACTTGTCTATCTTGCAGCGGAATTAAAATTGCAGTGTCCGAACACGGGGACAATTGCACTTTACCGTGTATGGATTTTGGGTAGGAAAATCCATGTGAGTAGGTATGTAAGGTCCTATTATAAGGACGCGTACAAGCATGGCCCAAAGATGGTAGGAAAATCTATAAATCCATGTGAGTAGGTATCTAAGGTCCTATTATAAGGACGTGCACAAGCACGGTCCAAAAATGGAAATAAGGCAGAAAAATGTAACATTAACCCCAGAAGGTCCTTGTAACGAATTCAACTTAGGGGCTTAAATCGATTTTACCTGGCAGCAATCCTCATTCTTATTTTCATCGCAATTTAGACAAGTAATTAAACCTAAGCAGTTTCTTTGGGCAGCTGGACCTGAGATGTCATTTCATCTCAGTGTCAGGTAAAAGTCCCACAAAATCAGAAACATTCATGATGGAGGGCATGTTTAGTACCTTGATGGGTGCCTACGTTGCTTGACTTCATGGACAGCCCAGCAAACTACATTGCTGGCAGCAGTGGGATGGAAACAGTGCTGCTAGTTTGTCGCACAGACTCAGTCCAAGGGTATGCCTAGTGAGCCATTAGTCAAAAGATGTGATGGAGAAATGTAATGGTTTATATCCTCACTAAGACTACCGGTAATGCAGAACCTCATTCCAAAAATATTTTAAATAATTCCTCATGTGACTTTAGAGCTGTTGAGGGCACACTACCAACTGTAAAGAGACTTTTGACAAGACCTGATTAACCCATTGCATGCGTGGAAACCCCTAAAGGGGTACCGTGGCAAACAGTGTAGGCCCAGATCAGACCTCGCAGAATGTAGCATCTGATAAGGGCCCGCACTATTTGCTTACAGAATTTTCTGTAAAAAATAGAATAAAACCAAAAAAATAGGCCTGACACCAACATTTAGCAAATGAAAGAGTCCACTAGTATACAGTGGGTTGATATTGTCTCAGGGATTTTCCAACCTTCCCTACTCATTCTTCCATATGACTGTTCTCATATCAAAACAACTTGAGATTATAAATATCTAAATGCTTAAATAGAAATAAGTAAATATTATTACTTATCTTACAGTCTGTTTTATGGTCGCAAATTATGTTTTATGACCCGGCTGACCCATTGTTGTAAAACAAATTTTCCGACCGTAAAACCGCCAATTTACCTCCTGAAATGACGATTTTGAAGATAGTAATCCCATAAATACTCACTATACATTATGAAAACAAGCCTAATCAAATACATTGTAAATTTTACAACCGTAAAACGTAAATAGATAAAAAGCTTTGATATTTTTCTTATTTCTTTGTTTTTGAGCAGAAATATGACAAAAATAATGCATACCCCCACCAACCCAGTTTTAGTATAAAAAAGTGGGGCTTAAGAGGCTTAAAATTATATAGGCATGTTTTCATTATGGTTGCTGCTGATTTGGGAGGATATTATGCTTACATTACAGGTTGAATTGCCAAGTATGGAAATAGATTTGAGGGACATCAACCTGTGGGTATCCATGGCAACAATCATGTTCAATCCATTATTTTGGAATGTGGTAAGTCATCACGTGAACAAATCTGTGAAAATTTCAAATGAAGACCCCCCTAAACCCCACTTTATATAGAGAAAACGTGGGTTTAAGGGGTATATATTATTTTTCTTATTTCTGCTCCAAATCAAAGGTTGTGGGTACTCGTTAGAACCGCCTCAATGAGGCGGTTCTAATGAGCACCCACAACCTATGTTTGAAATATAAATAAGAAGAATATCACAGATTTTCATCAGAAAAGTAGCCTTTTTGGATGTGAGAAAATGCACTATGTCACATGGGTGTGTTTTCGTAATGTCATGGCTACCAGGGCCTGACAGATCGCAAGTTTCAACCACTTGCCCAGCAGTCCACAACATCATGAAAATAGCTTGGAACTGCAACTCCTCTCTTTCCTATATTTAACCCTTTTTGTGCTAAATGGAATCTTCCACCACATAAATAGCATGAGTCCATTTCAAAATTAAGGGTTGTCAGGTTGTGTTTTCTTAAATTGTTTAAGAAAATGACTGAACTTTTATCAAATAGTGTAGGCCCTGATGAGACGCCGGGTTCTGCAGCGTCTGATCTGGGCCTGCACTGTTTGTCAGGGTACCTGTTTTGGGGTTTGGGTACTAAATGGGCTAAAGGATTATTAACCCTTTGCATGCTGGAAACCCCTAAATGGGTACCTTGGCAAACAGTGCAGGCCCAGATCAGACGCCGAATTCTGCAATTTTTCCACATGCAATGTGTTATTTACTAATAACTTTATACAGAACCTGTACTAATTGTTAACAGAATTTTCTATCAAAAATGTAATAACCAAAAAAATAGGACTGACACCCCTTATATGACAAATGGAGTTGTCCAACATATAGCAATGGAAGAGTCCACTAGTATACAGTGGGTTAAGTCAGCATTAGGAAAGCAGGCTGATCTGAAATTCTGCCTCTTCACCAGTCACACAGGTCTTCAATCAACACTTGTCCTGCTGAATAAATTAATTTCACCTCGCCTATTTCTGATTATCCCATTGTATACTGGTGTACTCATCCATTGCTATATGTTGGACAAGTCCATTTGTCATATAAGGGGTGTCAGGCCTATTTTTTCGTTTTTATTCTATTTTTTGACGGAAAATTCTGTTAGCAAATATTGCGTCTGCACTGTTTGCCAAGGTACCCCTTTAGGGGTTTCCCGCATGCAATGGTTTACTTGCCAATAAAATAACTTTATATAATGGTGGGAGATTGTTGTGTGAAGATGCGGACCGTGTACATTTCAATGCCAGGGTGTTCTACTCCTTAATGGCTTCAGTGGGGCAAGAGTCTGTTGTGCTTGCAAGTTCCAGCAGGTGTGTGGTTAACTGATCGCTGGTCCAACATGAAACCACAACACAACACACAACCTGGGGCCAGTTTTCAAAGCATCTTTAGCTTATCCAGCTTGTTAGTGGTCAAATTGTTAACCCTTATCTTGCTGTTCACGACAACCCCTATCTTTGCAAACAGTGTAGATCCAGATCAGATGGCTTCTGAAGAAGCCATCTGATCAGGACCTACACTGTTTGGCATTCAATTTATGAATTTGAAGCCATAAATTACATCAAGTAATTTGATTGGTTGTTAGACAGAAATGGGTGTGGCTTAAATGAATATTCAGCAAGATAAGGGTTAACTTCTAGGAACTATAATATCTAAAATAGTGTTATTTTTGCGGAAGAGAATAAAAGAAAAGCTGCTCACATTGTTTTCTGCAAAAATATAAGCGTATTTGCCGTATTAAATGATCAAAATTTTAACGATATGTTAACTAACAACATCATTAGTTTTGATCAACTGGGCCCAGCTGTTACATGTAATCATTCATCACGAAAACACGTCTATATAATGTTGGCCCCCTTGAACTCCACTTTTATAAAGTGAAACTGGGGTTTACAAGGGTAAACCTTATTTTTCTTATTTCCGCTCTAAAATATAGATTGTGGGTACTCATTAGAACCGCCTCAATGAGGCGGTTCTAACGAATACCCACAATCTATATTTTGAGCAGAAAAAAGACAAATATCACACATTTTCATCTTAAAATTTTAGTTTTTTTCGGCGGTAAAGTTTACAATGTATTTGTATAGGCGCGTTTTCGTAATGGAAATTCTCAAGGTGGATAACAAAACAGTGTAGACCATGATCAGATGTCTTCTGTTTGCAAAGGTAGGGCATAATTTTCTGCTTCAGCAGGACAGGGGTTAAGTTTTGCTATATCTTGGCTTAAACATCACATGAACAAGTCTGTGAAATGCATACCCCCTAAACCCTACTTTTTATAGAGAAAACTGGGATTTATGGGGGTATGCATTATTTTTCTTATTTCTGCTTTAAGACATAGGTGGTGGGTTCTCGATAGCACTCCCTCAATGAGGCAGTTCTAATGAGCACCCACAACCTATGTTTACAGTATTCAATAGAAAAATATCACAGATTTTCATCAGAAAAATAGCCATTTTGGAGATATGTGTGTTTGTTTGATTTGAAGTTTAAGTCCCCATCAACACTGTAAAGGTCATTTTGGAGACATTGCTCTCAGTTTTGTGGGACTTTTACCCGACATTGAGATGAAATGACATCTTAAGCCCCGTCGCCCAATGAAACCAATAGGGTTTATAACCATGGACGGGCCGACTCGCACCACATTGCCTGGGCAGGCTTAGATCCTCTAAGCGGTTTACCAGTACTCGTGTGCGGGTCGGTTTCAGCTCTGCGTTGAAGCATCATGCAGCCCATCTATTTCTTCAAATCCCAATGGGCATTGACCAGACCGTACAGATGCAAAGGCTTTAGGCTAATCTACATGTAGTTGGTGTTTGCAAATGGCAAGAACAGGTTTTCTTAAATTTACACTGTCTTGATTCCTGATCATTGCCTACTCTTCTTTTTCTCACAACTTGGCTCAAAACGTTTACACAGTTTATAAATTATCATTACAATAACAGACCTGTGTGACATAGTGCATTTTCTCATATCTCCAAATGCACTATGTTGCACAGGTGTGTTATCATGATGATAATTTATATAGAGGATCTTACATGAGTGTTCATGTATTATTGAATTTATTAAACAAGTTGAGGAAAAGGGATAAAATGCGAGGCTTGCCGAGCATTTTATCCCTTTTCCTCAACGAGTTTAATAAATTCAATAATACATGAGCACGAATGCAAGATTCTATTTATCATATGACATTTTATTAACAATTGTTTACAAAAATATCAATATTCCGCCATTAGTAAACGCCACGTCTTTAAGGACGTCGTACATGTAATGTTACGGAACGTATCTAGCTCATTTGCATATTTAATCCACTAGTGGATTATCGAAAATATTACATGGCATTATTACACTCTCAGACGCGACGTCATATGATAAAAAAGTTTTGAGCCAAGTCGTGAGAAAAAGAAGAGAAGGCAATGATCAGAAATCCAGATGGTGTAAACTTAAGAAAACAGGTTTTCTTTTTGCCATTTGCAAACAACAACTACATGTAGATAGATTTGCCTAAAGCCTTTGCATCTGCCCAGTGTTGTTAGTTAAAGTATCATTAAACCTTTGATGTATATGGCAAATATGCTAAATATTGTTGGTGAAAAAATGCGAGCAGCTTTTGCATAAATTTGCAGATTTTCAGCAAAAATACCACAATTTTAGATATTGTACTTGCAAGAACAGTTAACAATAAGAATATCACCACTAACTAGCTCGTTAAGCAAACAATGCTTTGAACAACTGGGCCCAGAGTGTTGTCTGTGTTAAATCTGGACTGGGCTGGTGTACTGGTCCGTTGGCATGTAGTATAGACCCAGATCAGATGCCACAGGACGGGGCATCTGTTCAAGGTCTACACTTTGCTGTCTCAAAGTACAGGATATCAAGGGTTAACCAAAACAATCTAATTTTTCGTTTAGGACCATTTTCCCAGCCTACACTCATAAGATATCGCTCAGAGACAATCAACGCAACAGTGCTTTGTTTGTTTGTATTGGAGTTTAACGGCCCAGTCAACACTATTTAGGTCACTTTTTGACCTGTCAGTTTACCTATCCACACTTTTCCTGGACAGGCTTATACGAAAGCCGTTGACCAGTACAGTGGACATTCTTTCGCCAGAAACTAATAACTGCCCTTCCTGATTTAGCAGAAGGGAGAGAATGACCGCAGAAAAGATTTCATCATGAAATCATCAATCGCCACGAAAGAATGTTGCCAACCCCACCAGTGCTGTCTAATTTGCAGGTCTCATATTTTTCAGGCATTTGCAGGATTTCAGGCTTTTAGAGCTTGATTTTTTTTTTTGATTTCAGGCATTTAGATTCTGATTTTTGTGTATATAGTCTATTTAAAAAACTATTTAACCCTTATTTCTGACTATAAGTCAAACAAATTACTTTATATTTTCACAAACTCCATTACAAACAGTGTAGATCCTGCTCAGATGGCTTCTTCAGAAGCCATCTGATCAGGATCTACACTGTTTGTAAAGGTAATGTAGTTGTGTTTTGTTCAGCAGGATAAGGGTTGAAGCTGCAAAATCGGGCCTTTCAGGCATGGAAAAGCGTGGTCAGTATGAGGCCTGAATTTGTTGTCTTTCTGATCATTGTCTTCACCTCTATTATTCTTCAGACAGTAGACCCACCAGTTCTGTTTGTGTTTGAGTTTTACGTACCAACAACGGCTAAGCCTAGGTCTTATGGAGATGGGACCTGTGTTTAAAGACCTATCAGAAACTCTGGAGAAGCCCGGGATTGAACCCACGACTTCTGGTTTATGAGGCGAGTAGCATAAACACTACACCATGGAGGCTTCTGACCCAGTAATGAGGAGTTCTAGTTAACTCCAAATTTGGAGTAATTTACGTCAGCTTTTTATCCCCCAACCGAATAGGTTCGGGGGATATAGCGATCAGCCTGGTGTCCGTCTGTAGACACAACCTTGTGATGGCAATAACTCCTATACCCTTTGAGATTCATTGATAGTTCTTGGCACAACTGTTCACAAGGCTGAGACGGCGTGTCATGCGCAAGAACCAGAACTCTGGATGCCATACTTTTTTAGTTATCTCCCCTTTAAATAAAATAGAATGACTACTTTGTGATGGCCATTACTCCAATACCCTTTGAGATATGTTGATGGTACAGTTGTTTACAAGGCTGAGACAGCGTGTCATGCACAAGAACCACAACTCTGGCTGCCATGGTTTTTGAGTTATCTCCCCTTCCAATAAAATATAGTGACTACCTTGTGATGGCCATAACTCCAATACCCTTTAAGATATATTGATGATACCTGGCACAGTTGTTCACAAGGCCGAGACGGTGTATCATGCTCAAGAACCACAACTCTGGCTGCCATGGTTTTTGAGTTATCTCCCCTTCCAATAAAATAGAGTGACTACCTTGTGATGACCATAACTACAATACCCTTTAAGATATATTGATGATACCTGGCACAGTTGTTCACAAGGCCGAGACGGTGTGTCATGTACAAGAACCACAACTTTGGGTGCCATAGTTTTTTAGTTATCTCCCCTTCCAATAATATAGAATCACTACCTTGTGATGGCCACATCTCCAATACTCTTTGAGATATATTGATGGTACTTGGTACAGTTATACATGAGGTTAAGCAGGTGTGTCGCGTGCAAGAACCACAACTCTGGGTGCCCTGGTTTTTTTTAATTATCTCCCCTGGCAATATAACATTTTGATGGCCATAACTCCAATACCCTTTGAGATATATTGATGGTACTTGGCACAATTGTATACAAGGTTTAGACGGCACTTCATGCCTAAGATCCACAATTCTTGGTGCTATGATAAATATTTGAGTTATCTACCCTTCCAATATTATATAACAGTATGACCAGCTTGTGATCTCCAACACCCTTTGAGACATATTGATGGTACTTTGTACAGAAATGCATGAGCTTAAGCAGGCATGTCATGCGCAAGAACCACAGTTCTGAGTACCCTGGTTTTTTAGTTATCTCTCCTGAAGTATAATCTTGAGATGGCCATAAGTGCAATACTTTTGTGATATATTGCTGGTTTAAACCTTGTGCACTTTCTATTGGTGAACCATCTTCTGAAGGCCATATTGGCTTTTGGTCGGGGATTTGCCATCTCTTCCGATGGCTGTTTTTCATTTCTGACTCCAACTTTTTGGAAAGTCTCAATAGAAAAGTATGGTCAAACTCCAACTTTTTCTGGAGGATAGCATTTCTACTCCAGTTTTCAAAATCCTAGTGAGAACCATGGTATTGCTGAAAGTGCTTGCAGCTTTGCATGAAAACACATCTAAACAAATACATTGTAAATGTGAGTACTCGTTAGAACCGGCTCATGGAGACGGTTCTGACGAGTACTCACAATCTATATTTTGGAGCAGAAATAAGAAAAATCAGGTTTACCCCTGAAAACCCCAGTTTTACTATATATAAAATTTGGGTTCAAGGGGGTCAAAATTATATAGGCGTGTTTTCATGATGTTATCTTTGGTGTCTTAGCTGGAAGGTGTAAGATGAATCTGTTGATTCCTGGGGCCAGTTGTTCAAAGCCTCGTTAGCTTAACGAGCTAGTCAGTGGTCATATTGTTAACTGTTCTAGCAAGTTCAATATCTAAAATTTTGGTATTTTTTGCTGAAAAAATGTGAGCAGCTTTTGCATTTGCAAAAGCTGCTCACATTTTTCAGCAAAAATTTTAGCCTATTTGCCATATTTAATGATCAAAGTTTTAACGATACGTTAACTAAAGATGTCGTTAGTTTGAAAAACTGACCCCTGATGATTGTCTTCCCTTCTATTATTCTAGGTAGCAAGATGGGAATACAGGACTCAAGGTCTCTCCAAGATGCTGAAGTCAAGACACGTTGCATGCTGCTTTTTAGCAATTTGTATCTTTGGACTGGGTATATTTAGAGATGCTAGGTAAGAAGAGCTTTTCAGAACCTCAGTGACCCAAATACCATGAAAATTTGTTCACTGTAGGAGTTGTTTAGATACTGTGAGTTTACCGTAACATTACGAAAACACGCCTATACACATGATACAAATACATTGTAAATTTTACCGCCGAAAAAATGCAAAATTTTAAGACGAAAAATTGTGATTTTTTTTTTATTCCTGCTCCAAATATAGATTTTGGGTAAATGTTAAGAAACAAATCGAGGCGGTTCTAACAAGATTTTAGAGCAGAAATAAGAAAAATAATGTTTACCCCTGTAAATTCCAGTTTCACTATAAAAATGGGGTTGAAGAAGGTCAAAGTAATACACGTATAGTCATGCTTTTGTAATTAGACTTATCACAGATGCTTGGGGTCAGGTCTGATTAGCTTTCTAGCCCAACAGAACAGGCCTACTATCAATAAAACTTGTTTGAAGGCCTTAAAACAATGTTTTAAAAAAGGTCCCCATCACTGATAGACTCTAATATGATGCTTGGGGTCAGGTCTGATTAGCTTTCTAGCCCGACAGAACAGGCCTACTATCGATAAAACTTGTTTGAAGGCCTTCAAACAATGTTTTAAAAAAGGTCCCCATCACTGATAGACTCTAGCCCGACAGAACAGGCCTACTATCGATAAAACTTGTTTGAAGGCCTTAAAACAGTGTTTTAAAAAAGGTCCCCATCACTGATAGACTCTACAGGCCTACTATCGATAAAACTTGTTTGAAGGCCTTAAAACAATGTTTTAAAAAAGGTCCCCATCACTGATAGACTAGAGTCTATCAGTGATGGGGACCTTTTTTAAAACATTGTTTTAAGGCCTTCAAACAAGTTTTAGTCTATCAGTGATGGGGACCTTTTTTAAAACATTGTTTTAAGGCCTTCAAACAAGTTTTATCGATAGTAGGCCTGTTCTGTCGGGCTAGAAAGCTAATCAGACCTGACCCCAAGCATCTGTGGACTTTATGGGGATTATTAACTCATATCTTGCTGTTCACGACAACCCCTATCTTTGCAAACAGTGTAGATCCAGATCAGATGGCTTCTGAAGATCTGATCAGGATCAACACTGTTTGCCTTTCTATTTATGAATTTGTAGGAAAAAATTACACCAAGTAATCTGATTGGTTCAAAGTCAGAAATGGGTGTGGCTAAACTGAATATTCAGCAGGATAAGG
This sequence comes from Lucinisca nassula, assembly GCA_963580285.1. NCBI lineage: Eukaryota > Metazoa > Mollusca > Bivalvia > Lucinida > Lucinidae > Lucinisca > Lucinisca nassula. The sequence goes on along the minus strand of OY757022.1, from coordinate 3,974,177 downwards.
GTTAACACTTATCCTGCTGAACACCACAACCCCTAGCTTTGTAAACAATGTAGATCCAGATCAGAGGTCATCTCAAGAAGCCTAATCCTTCTGAACACACTCCTAGCTTTGAAAACTGTAGATCCAGATCAGATGGCTGATCATGATCTGCACTGTCGCCCCCGCCCATAGGGGCTTGAAGAAATATATGGGCTGCACGATGCTTCCATGCAGAGCTGAATCCGGCCCGCACACTAGTACTGGTAAACCGCTTAGAGGATCTAAGCCTGTCCAGGAACCGCGGTGCGAGGCGGACCGTCCATGCTAATAAACCCTATTGGTTTCATTGGGCGACAGGGCTTGAGATGTCATTTCATTTCAATGTCGGGTAAAAGTCCCACAAAATTGGAAGCAACGTCTCAAAAATGACCTTTACAGTGTTGACGGGGACGTTAAACCTCAAATCAAACAATGATCTGCACTGTTTGCCATGCAGTCTGTGAACTGAATAATTACATAATATCAAGTGATTTGATTGGTTCATACTCAGAAATGGGTGCGGCTACATTAAATTATTCAGTAGGATAAGGGTTAATTTGAAAATATCACAGTTGCCTGTCTTTAGAACATATTTCATAAGGAAGTTGGCATTTTATAGATGTGAAAGCTAGCACCTTTCACCACAGATTTTTTATGCACCTGCCATTTTAAAATGGGAGTAGGGGGTTTCATATAGTATCACAGCTGTCCGTACGTCCCATACAAAATGATTTCCGTGCGATATCTTTAGAAAAGATTGGTGGATCGGATTCAAATTCCATACACAGGTACATGGGTATTATCATAAAATACTGGGCAGGATTGATTTCAGGTTTCCAAGTTATGGCTTACCAAATATAAATAAAGTTATGCCCCTTTGCAGATTTCTGTTAGTATACTGCTTGTGGCTAACTTCTCCTACAATTAATATCTGATGAAGCTGAAACTTCATATATAGTTATACCATTAAGTGGCGCAGTGCTTATTGTTTTGAGCACACGGGCAACCAATAAATTAATTGAGTTATGCCCCTTTGAAAAGTTCTGTACACATTTTGTTTGTGGCTAACTTTTCCTGCAGGCAACATTCGATCTAGCAAAATCTTGATATTAAGTTTGACTGTGCTGTGTGAGCAGTGCATATGGTTAAGGAAAGGATGGTCCACCAAATATTTATATAACACTTCGAAAAAATCTGTAGACATTATTATTTCCGGCTATCTCCTCCTACAATTTAGATCTAGGGCCAGTTGTTCAAAACTAACGACGTCGTTAGTTAACGTATTGTTAAAACTTTGATCATTTATTATGGCAAATATGCTAATATTTTTGCTGAAAAAATGTGAGCAGCTTTTGCATACGCAAAAGCTGCTCACATTTTTTCAGCAAAAATACCAAAATTTTAGATATTGAACTTGCTAGAACACTTAACAATATGACCACTAACGAGCTCGTTAAGTTAACGATGTTTTGAACAACTGGCCCCTGATCAAGATGAAACTTGATATGTAGTTAGACCATGATCAGTCAGGTGCATAACCTATATAAGTTATTTTTATTATAACCTGTTCCAGTTATAAAGTCACATACCGCCATTGAATTTCAAAGTGAGGCTATAGAAAATAACTTGTTTAGGTTATGTCACAAGTTCTTTAGGATTATGTTAAATTGAAAAATACTAAAATATTAACGTGAATGCGCATTCTTCTTTGAAACACATGCCTACAACTTTTTAGACGATGCGTACAAAGAATTTCAATTTCAATCATAAAATTAAAGTCTTATTTCCATTTTAAAATTGTCCCCACATGCGGCAAAATTGCGATAAGGTGGGAATTCAAGTTTTAAAACCATTAATTTTACCGTTTTGGCGCTCAAAATCCACTCAAAAAACGATTTTTTCTGAATGAAAACTCGATCGTGTTGACGAATCCACCATCTTGTTAGAAAGAGTGCTTCTTGTGGAAGCTCGCGATTACGTTATAATGACGCAAAACGCCGCGAATTTCAGAACAGAAGATAAAAACTATGCCGATTTTTACCGATTCTGGAAAAACCAAATATAACGCAAATGAGTTATTTTTTTTTTTAACTTGTTCAGGTTATGCACCTGACTGATGATATGGAGCAGTTTGTATTGTTTCAAGATTTAAGTCCAGCATATATTAACTTGCTACAGACTTATAATGCCCCACTTGCTGAGCTAATTGTTATTCTATTTTTGACGGAAAATTCTGCTAGCAAGTAGTGCAGGCCACAATCAGACATCCTGTTCTGCGGCGTCTGATCTGGACCTGCACTGTTTACCAAGGTACCCCCTTTCCAGATTTCCCGCTTACAATAGAATCCTCAGTGGTGCAGTGGTTACGCTACTCGCCTTGCAAACCAGGGGTGGCAGGATCGATCCCGGGCTTCTCCAGACTTCCAGATGAGTCTGTAAACCAAGGTTCCATCTCCGTATGACCTTAGTTGTTGGTGGGACTTAAAACTCAAACACACGCACTCACACCCCGCATACAATTAGCTAAACAGTGTAATGTGCCATCTGATCTGGGTCTGCACTGTTTGCTTACAGTACAGGAATTAAAAGTTTATAAATGAAACTGTCTAAGTCACCATTGGGGACCCTTTTACAAGACTAAACTCTGAAACAATTGACACATCAGTACTATCATAATCAGTATTTTTGTATTTATATACACCCCTCGGATATTCATTATGAAAACACGCCTATACCAATACTTTGTAAATTTTACCACCTAAAAAAAGAAAATTTTCAGATGAAAAAGTGTGATATTTTTCTTATTTCTGCTCAAAACATAGATTGTGGATACTCATTAGAATTGCGTTGGTGAGGCGGTTCTAATGAGTACCCACAATCTATGTTTTTGAGCAGAAATAAGAAAAAAATAGGTATACCTTGCAAACCCCAGTTATTCTACATAAAGGTGGGGTTTAAGGGTGTCAGAATTATAAAGACAAGTTTTTGTGATGTCTGGGATGGACCCGATTAATTTTATGAGAAAGCTATTAGTTATAGACTGAATCTGATTTCATTTTTGTTTGGCTATTCAAATTTGATGTTAATTTGCTGTAAGGTGTATTAAGGATTCTTGGACCCATCATTTTTTCCAAAAGGTTCATGAAAATTCCAAAAGGCCAATCAAAATTGTGATTTTTTCATGTAAATGAAAGGGAGAAGAACCCTTGGTCAATTTTCAGGGCCCATCAATATATTGGGTCAAAAATATCCCTGCACCACAGCCTCTTTATAACACTCTTGTTGGTACGGGCCTCCGTGGCCTAATGGATAAGAGCGCTGACTCTTAGTCATTAGGTCTCTCACCGCCGTAGGTTCGAGCCTCGCTCGGGCCACGTGTGAGACGCCAAGTTCTGCAACGGAAGGTCAGGTGGTTTTTCTCCGGGTACTCCGGTTTTCGCCCACCTCTGATTAACGATCGGCTCGATATGAGTGAAATAATCTTGAAAGGGCCGTAAAACCAAAACCAAAAAAAAAAAAAAACACTCTTGTTGGGGTCCAAAGCAGAAATCGTGTTAGTTGAACAACCGTGTTGTATCCAAATAAAAATGTATGTAGATTATATAGAAAAAAATGACCATTTATGGTCATTTTTCTATATAATCTATACATTTTTGGAATCCATCTTGAAATGGTGTTATATCCAAAACTGTGTTGTAACAAACCATGTTATAATGTTATAATGAGGTTGTGGTATACCTTTTCACAGATTCAATGATGCTCTGAACAGTCAGCCAAGATGGTATGCTCTACAACAGAACTATTTCCTCTGGTCAGGATACTTGTGTATTGTCCTTGGATGTGTTTTGGTTTTCTCAAGTTTTTATGCTCTTGGTTTCTTTGGTACATTCCTGGGTAAGCACAGGAAGAGCTATTTTAGTCAGCCAGGTTGTCTGTGTGCACGTATGCATTCACCTTCTTGTCACACTGCGCTTAAGTTATTCAAATGCATATATCTCGACAATCACTCATCACAGAGCACTTATATTTGGAACTTGAGTACCTGGAAGGGTCTTCTTAGATTCCGAGAGAACATACCGCTGGGTTCATGCCACAGGGTTGGGCTGGGGTTGGAATCTGGGACACCTTTGTCATACTGTGTGTAAGTTTTTCAAAATGCATATATCTCGACAATCACTCATCACAGAGCACTTATATTTGGAACTTGAGTACCTGGAAGGGTCTTCGTAGATTCCAAGAGAACACACCACTGGGTTCATTCCCCAGGGTTGGTATGGGGTTTAGAATCTATGACACTTTTGTAATACTGTGTTAAGTTTTTCACATGCTTATATCTTGACATTCACTCATCACAGAGCATTCACATTTAGAACTTGGGTACCATGGAGTTGTCTGAGATTCCAAAAGAACACACCCCTGTGTTCAAGCCTTGGGGTGGGGCTAGGGGTCAAAATCTAGGGCACATTTGTAATATGTGACATGCATGTCCATTATGCTTACAAGTTATAGACACAACTGGTTATACATCAGGCATCTAGGTGATATCTGTTTAAAAGTAAAAGAGTGAAAGGTTATGATGACCTACATTCCATGGTCCAGGTCACCTGCATTTGATGGTCCAGTGATTTTATTTAATATATTGAAGACTATTTGTTGGATAAATGTCATACGTGGGATATTAGTTCTATGTTACCCAATGAATATGACCCCAAAGTATATCTGGCTCAGTGTGGCCTACATTTCTTGGTTCATTGATTTCGTCTTATATCTTGAATACTATTTGATGCAGAAATGTTGTACCATGAATATAAATTCCATGTTACTTGATCATTGACATCAAAATATATCTAGGTCAGTTTGACCTATTTTTCATGGTTCGATGATTTTACCTGACAACTCAGAGACTTTTGATGAAGAAATGTCAAACCAGGGATATTAGTTCCATGTGGTCCAGTGAATGGCCTCAAAGTAAATCTTGGCCAGTGTGACCTATATTTCATGGTTCACTGATTTTGCCAAGTATTTGATGAAGATGGACCAACAAATAATTACAAAAGAGTAGCCTTATGATGTACATGTATTTGTCCCTGACACACCCAGTTCCCAGCCCCTCCCCGGACCAACTTCCCAATCAGCAAAGAATATCGTGACAACGTCGGCCAGACAGCAACATGATGTTTGAACGTTGTATCGCTGTCAGCCCGATGTTGGCCTGCTGTTTTGTGCTGAGTGTTTTGTGCTAGATGTATGTACACTTTCCCAGCAATAAATAATAATTTAAAAAAGAAAAATAAATAACATAAAATAATAATAATGAAAAAAAAATACGACACACAAATGACAGCGCGGGGCGCAACAAGCAAAGGGACGCAAATCCTACTGACTTAACCACTTGGAATATGTGAGTGATTCCCCTTGACTGAACTGAAAAACCAGTACAGGGAACCAATCCATAATGGCTTCCTTATCTGTCATTTCAACGATCACAGGCCTTCAAGTGTAGTTTACAAGCTGGTCTCAATTGCAAGTTAATTGATAGACATAGTCCTTGTTGTATATACCGCTATTGAGTTATTCTGACCCTACTTCAATGGTGAAATATGGCTGATAGCTTTACTGACAGCTATTCAGTGTGGATTAGTATTGTAGAGTAGTCTCAAAGTCTCGGCAATTTTTTACCACGACTTGTATAGGTGGCTTGGCAATGTAACACCACGACTTATATCATGATCTTCATATATCACGTTAGCGGAACTTGGACCCCAAACTCTGTGATACAGTGCAACCTCGTTATAACGCGCCTATCGGGGTGCACATATCGGGACCGCGTTCTAATGATCACTTACAATCTATGTATGTAACAGAAATTATAAAAATATATTGTTTTTTTTCCTCTATAAATGGTGCTATATTATTTGTGTGTTTATTATGGGAAATGGATACACCTTCAGGAGAGGTAATTCCTGCAAAAGTAGTACAGTGCAACCTCGTTATAACGCGCCTATCGGGGTGCACATATCGGGACCGCGTTATAAGTGAGGCGCGTTATAGCATCTGACTTGCCGAGGCCTTTCCTACAATGTCTAGTGGGTGGGGAACCGACGTAATTACAAGCCATGCAGGGATTTTTTGATAGACGAGTATTAATTTCATGAATTATCTACATTAATTAACAAAGCATGAACAGTATCTGTTTATCTATTTTATCCGTTTGGTTCGATTGCCCTGTAATAATTATAAACAAAATGACAAATAAAAGTCTCTTTTCCATGTCTCCAGCCGCCATATTGGTGTTTACCCGGTGCATGCGGTGATGAAGTATACACAAAAATGTCAGGCAGCAAAGTCAGTCGTGTTTTTGCATAATTTCTCGAATGGATAAAGCAGATTTTTTTTTCACACGTGAACGTTATGGTTTGGATTTCCCTAGAATGCACTTTTTTCTAAAAGAAAGGAATTTGCTCCCGGGGAGCAAATTCTTTCTTACGGAGGAGCACGGATATTTAACCGTTAGCGAATCATGATTCTGATTGGATAAACGGTCTTAATTATTCATTTGACCCATTACGTTATACACTAGCGCTGTTAAGATGGGTTGATCCATTTTCACTGCCGGTAGCAGAGAGTACTCCTTGATTTTTTGTGTGTGTGTGTTCCCCCGCCCCACAACCCTACTAAGAAACGATCATTTTCATATTCTATTAGTTTTAGATATACACGCTCTTGTCTTGTGAAAATATTATCAGTGATGAAAAAATATAAAGATGATGTGTTACCGAAATTTACTATGCACCACCGTTCAAATGGATTATTCACAACCTACGCCGCGGGCCTTATCCATAAGCAATCAACACCGCGACAAGGTGTGAAGATTAAGGTCTGTCGTTAATTATGTCTCAGCTGTTCCCGTCACAATTGGCGAATAATCCATCGATCATAAAATTTACTCCACCCCGTTGACGTCATTACCGGTCGCGTGCAGAAAACAATGGTGGGCTGATCAAACCGTGAAAGTCGGCATATCTCAAGTACTTATGGATCTGTTAATGATAATTTTGCGGCTTGTTTCGCCCATTAAACAGGGGGTAAGCAATTTTAATTTGTTCCATTCAAAAGACACATGTCACATTAATATTACAAAAGACCGTTTTATGGCTGTAAACGGTAACAACAACAATTAGGGAGACAAATCGTTTTATTTATTCATGACTTTTATTTGATTTTACGTTTCTGTAAACTGAAACCTGAATAAGAAAATAGCATTCTTCAGTCAACCAAGTGGGTGGGGAAAAATTGGGACTTCGGGAGAAAATTTGGGAGGCATGAAAATACCGTGTTATAAGCGTATTCCCGTAGAAACGGGTCGAGTACTAACGAGGTTGCACTGTATATTGGATCTACAGTGTATTGCACATACAGCCATTTAGCACTTACAGATGCTTCTGATTATGTACAAAACATTGTACAGATAATCCTCTTTATACTGACAATTTGTAAAATGACAAAACTTTTAAGAGTGACTATTTAAGGGGAATGGAAACACCTTCAGGTGAACCAACTCCTCCAAAAGTATTTTTGTCTCCCATACTCTTAAAGGAAAGAATTTGCTCCTGAGGAGCAAATTCTTTCCTCCAAGAGTTGATCCCTTTTCCCATGGATCAGAGCTTATAGAAAAGTGAACAAGAAGTTTGGAAAGTTGTCTCCCTTTGAAAATTGGCGGAAAAATCTACCAGGTGTTCCCATTCCCCTTAATTATAATGAGTCCTAAGCTCAGGACTGAAAAGGTTAATATAGATGTAACATGTATAATAGAATATTGTGTTTATATATCCAAGAAACAAATGTTGTGGACTTTTGTTTGAATCATCTGGCCGAGAGGATTCTAACAAAAGTTCACAACATTTGTTTCTTTTAATAACTGAGAGGAAAAAGCCCTTTAAAGGTGCATTATTGAGCTACCGGGTCTCAAATTTTTTTTTTTAGCCAAATACAGCTTCAGAACTTTGTGAAAATGGTTGTTTTCATTCGTGTTTACCCATCGCTCTGAACATGTGTTCGGAATTTCTGTTCTAAAAATAAATCTGACACTTTACACATACATGGCGACAGTATCGTCTCTGAGTGTCGTTACTTATGGCATGGTATTCAGCGTCATATTTTTTCTGATTCAGGCATGGACTAAGCAAACAAGGCCAAAAATGAACGTCGCATAACGTCATAAATGGGAATTCTATTTTTGTCACAAACTAAAAATAGATCTAACTAGTGTTCGAAACCTAGTTAGGGAATCCCTCTCAAACTCGTTTACCTGTCATCATAATTGTTCGCATTTTTGCATAAAATGCATTCATTTGTATTGTTTTAAAGAAAAATACCTGCTATATGTATTTTATTTTTGGAAGTATTTTTTTTTCAGATATCTCAATAATGCACCTTTAATACCTATCTTGCTAATCCTTACGGGTATTCTTTAAAGTGACAAATTCTTCATAACGGTAAAGTGGTATGTAACAACTACTGTAGATTGACCTTTGTAAATTTTGGACTGAAGTTCATGTAAAGATTTTAGCTGTAAAATTCAATAAATGAAAGAAGGAAGTTGAAAATATACTCCAATAAAAAAAAAAAAGAAACCATCTGATCCTAGCTTCCACTCTGATGTTCAAGTCCATTTTTCAAGAACTATATGAGCTACTTTAATTATGAGGCTTGAACGTCTCCTTGCCCTACATCATAGTGTAGTTTATATTTTCTTGTCCTTTGGAATCATTGATTCCATTGTGGAATTTTGAAAATATTTGAGGGTCACTGAAGAGGCCTAATTGGCCTAAACTAGCTAGTCTGGCCCAGAAAACATGTACACTCCATATTTCCAGTTCTGTAGTATAGTCCTTGCTTCAAAGGATAACCCTTTTTAGAACATATTGGAACCAACTTGTATCACTATTTTACCTTGACATACATCTGACTTTGTTGGGATTTTGCCCCAACAGGCACAACATAGGTGAATTTCTTGTATATCATTTTAGGTGATTATTTTGGAATACTAATGGATGACAAGGTGACAGGTTTCCCATTTAATGTGATAGACAATCCAATGTACTGGGGATCAACCCTCAACTTCTTCGGTGCTGCATTAGTGTAAGTATTACCAACATAGGGGAATTTGTATGTTTTAGAGTCTTACAGTGCATTCAACACTATTTAGGTCATATCAAGCGAGTCTGCTTCCTTGGCAGCCTTTACAAAAGTGATGGACCAGTACAGTGCACATTCTTTTGCCAGAAATTGACAAGTTCCCTTCTTGAATCAGCGGAAGAGATACAATACTGTTTTTTTTTGTTTTTTTTTCTTGCACACCAGATTGAGAAATCCTTGGTTTTGTCCTGGGATAGAAATTCTTATCTTACCTGTCTTATCTTACCCCACAAAAGAAAATTGACCTGTGCGTTGGTCAATATATATGTTGTATAGAAGGTCACGTAACATAACCAATTTGATGTCATTGCGGCATGAAATGATGTGGAACTGTCAAGATGGCGGTTGTACACCCCCATTATGAAAACACACTTATGCAAATACATTGTCAATTTGTTCAGCCCAAAAATAGAAATTTAAGATGAAAAATTGTGATTTGTATTTTATTTCTGCTCAAAACATAGATTGTGGGGACTCGATAGAACCGCCTCCACGAGGCTGTTCTATCGAGTACCCACAATCTAGGGTTTTAAGCAGATATAAGGAAAATACTGTTTACCCTTGTAAACCCCAGTTTTACTATATAAAAGTGGGGTTTACAACCACGCACCCAGCAAGTTAGCAATACTGCATATCCCGTCGGTTCATTAAAGAGCAGATACGTCAAAAAACACTGACACGCTACACCGGAATTGGTGTCACAAGTGACAACTATGTCAAAGTAACTGTAATCAATACTTAACATCACCATCCAATACCGGTTAACCCACAGGAGAGGGCGGAGCTAAGCGATTGTCAAAAATCTCTACACCATCCCGCCTTCAGATTACGCCACAGGTCATGTAAAAATCAATTACCAATTAGCGTATATGATTTCAGTAGAGAATGTTCGCTGTGAGGGGCTTGGCAAGCAATGGAGACTCAGATCAGGCGTCACAGAACGCGGCGTTTGATCGGGGTCTACACCGTTTACATTAAAAGTGGAATTTAGGGCTTGAACGAAAGTTTGGATCTCAGTCCGGTACTATTTTCCCAGCCTACATTCGGTGGCAGTCGGGGGAGCTTCCCCTTTCCGCTGGTTGCCTTTGTCGTCCGCTCGCGACTGCCGACGAATGTCCGGTCTGATTACATGCATGTGCATACCTTTATCTATAATGGTCGAGTTTAGTCCTTTGCATCTCGCCTTGATATAGTGTCGCTTATCATACAACAGCTTGTTGAGAACTGATAATTATAGCCCCGCTTTGAAAAAGTGGGGGCTATATTGGATTTGGCTTGTCCGGAATTCCGTCTGTAATATTTTGGCTTGTCCGGAATTCCGTCTGTCTGTCTGTCTGTCTGTAATATTTGATAGTGGGTACCTTGTTACCGCAACTCCTCTTACAGTTCTAGGTCAATCCTTTTGAAACTTTACAGGTGTTTTTATATAGGTCTGAAGATGTGCATATTCTTTTTTCATTATCCTTAAATAATTTTTTTCACTTATTTCACCTTTTTTAACTTAGACAATTTTTGAGATCTACTAATGTTAAAATGTATAGGGAGTAGCTACCTTGTTACCGCAACTCCTCTTACAGTTCTAGGTCAATCCTTTTGAAACTTTACAGGTGTTTTCATATAGGTCTGAAGATGTGCATATTCTTTTTTCATTATCCTTAAATAATTTTTTTTTACTTATTTCACCTTTTTTAAATTAGACAATTTTGAGATCTACTAATGTTAAAATGTATAGGGAGTAGCTACCTTGTTACCGCAACTCCTCTTACAGTTCTAGGTCAATCCTTTTGAAACTTTATAGGTGTTTTCATATAGGTCTGAAGATGTGCATATTTTTTTTTCATTATCCTTAAATAATTTTTTTCACTTATTTCACCTTTTTTAACTTAGACAATTTTTGAGATCTACTAATGTTAAAATGTATAGGGAGTAGCTACCTTGTTACCGCAACTCCTCTTACAGTTCTAGGTCAATCCTTTTGAAACTTTACAGGTGTTTTCATATAGGTCTGAAGATGTGCATATTGTTTTTTCATTATCCTTAAATAATTTTTTTCACTTATTTCACCTTTTTTAACTTAGACAATTTTTGAGATCTACTAATGTTAAAATGTATAGGGAGTAGCTACCTTGTTACCGCAACTCCTCTTACAGTTCTAGGTCAATCCTTTTGAAACTTTATAGGTGTTTTTATATAGGTCTGAAGATGTGCATATTCTTTTTTCATTATCCTTAAATAATTTTTTTCACTTATTTCACCTTTTTTAACTTAGACAATTTTTGAGATCTACTAATGTTAAAATGTATAGGGAGTAGCTACCATGTGATCGCAACTCCACTTACAGTTCTAGGTCAATCCTTTTGAAACTTAACAGGTGTTTTCATATAGGTCTGAAGATGTGCATGTGCTTTTTTCATTATCCAAAACTTATTTTTTAACTTAGACAAGGCGTAGGTACCTTGTTAGGGATTTAACCCTCTCACAAGTCTTTACCTTTAATTCATGAGTCTTTCTCCTCTGACAGGGCTATAGCGGGGCTATAGTCAGATCCTCTGACAGTTCTAGTTACTATTGCCTAATATTTTAAATCCTCATGAAAGAATTAACCCTTTGTCCCACATTTTGCTTTCAACTTCTTTATACACAATGTATTTTTGACACGAATCCTTGTAATTTATCCTCCTTGTGCAATTCCAATGCATACAGAAATGGTCGGCCCCCGCCCATCGGGGCTTGAAGAAATAGACGGGCTGCCTGAGCCTACCACGCAAACTACACAAGTACTGGTAAAGCGCTTAGAGGATCTAAGCCTGCCCATGCAAAGCGATGCGAGGCAGCCCGCCCATACTTATAAACCCTATTGGTTTCATTGGGTGATAGGGCTTGAGATGTCATTTCATCTCAATGACGGGTAAAAGTCCCACAAAATTGGAAGCAATGTCTCCAAAATGACCTATACAGTGTTGAAGGGGACGTTAAACCTCAAATCAAACAAACAAACAGAAATGGGCACAACAGGAGGCTCAGTTATAAAGTGGCTTTAGTGTATATTTAACCCATAACAACCCCTACTTTTGCAAACAGAGATGAGGTCCTACACTGTTTGCCATGCAGCTTGTGAATAATGTTAAGAAATTTTAATGTTTGGCAGTCGGCAATGGCTGTGTCTAAATTTATTTATTCAGCAGGATAAGGGTTAAGATTTATTGATTTTTCAGGTTTTCTTTTTTCCCGCCCATTTTTGGTCCAGGTGTGAGGAAGGTTTCAACGTTTAAAAGGGTGGGACCATAAAATCATGAAAAAGCACGCAAAAATCCGCCCAAATATTTTACAAACCGTCGAGTCGAGCAATTAAGTGACAGATATTTTTTTTTCAGACTTTAAGTGGAATACATACACCTTCAGGGGAGGCAACTCTTTCAAGCGTATTTTAGTCTCCCATGTCAATAAGGGTCAACTCTTAAAGGAAAGAATTTGCTCCTAAGGAGCACATTCTTTCCTTTAAGAGTATACCCCTTTTTCGTGGGACAAAGCTTTAGAAAAGCAAACAGGAAGTTCCGAAAGTTGTCCCCTTTTGAAAAATGTTGAAAATCTGCCAAGTCATTCCCCTCAACAACAGACTTTAATTGATCAATATTTCTGCTTCTCTTTAAGATTGTTTGTTTACTTGGTTTGAGGTTTAACATCCCCATTAACATTATTTAGGTCAGTTTGGAGACATTACTTTCAGTTTTGTGTGCAATTTTACCCGACATTTACCGTAATGATCCGGCTATAAGACGGGGTTTTTTACCGCCAGTATACCCCCTAATTTTTACACCCGTCTTATAACCGAGATCTCGGGCATCCTTGAAATTTTCGGCAAAGAACGGAGGGAAAATCACGTGCGGTAAGTACATGTGTATACCTGTTGGGTAACTATGGGTCTTTGAAGTGATGGACAGGAGCGTGATTCCAAATAAATAATAATAAACATCGGTAAAAGAAACCAAACGATTGTGAAGAACAGTTATATTTCAAGCCTAAAGGTTTTTATCATAATTGGATTAAATCCCATGTGTTTTCAATGGATACATTCCCCCAAAGGTGCCCCGCAACATAATAAGCATGCGCGAATTTTCATTGGTTTATGATAATGAGTTCATAAATATTAATGAGGCAAAAGTTTCACCCCATTTGCATAAGAAAATAAGTTGATGATGCCTTACGTTTTTTTATTATTGTTATTATAGTTTTCCATAAATGTCCAGTGCAGCAAAATAAATCTCCGGTCAAACATTATGGATGCACAGGCTAGTCTGTCTCTTCCTATATCACTCTTGATTAGCAATGGCCTGTTTTTTTAATCTATTTAATCTCTTATGTAAACACACCAATTATCCAATATAACACCTGCAGAGTTAATCACCTTATTAACTGTCCGATAATGTTTGCACGCGTCAGCAGTTCAACACAGATGTAAATCTTCTGACGGTCAACCGAATACCTAGGTATTTTACTGCTGTAAATACTAGAATGGTCGGGCGGCGAAATATTTCTAAAGGAAAATTGTCTTGTCAGGGGATTGGGGCCATCGGGTGGAAGACCGGGAGATAGGATTCGAAATCGTGTTATCCCGATGGAATCGGGAGATATCAAATGTATGCCGACGCATTTGTATTAAACTGTAATACCAGTTACGCGTAGTTGCTTCCCTTAGTTTACCTGTCAATCATTTTTCTTTCCTTCCTTCATTGGTTTATGATAATGAGTTCATGAATATTAATGAGGTGAAAGTTGTGACGTTAATAAACTCAAATTTCAGACCCAAAAAATAAGTGATTACAGTTTCTAGGTAAGAAAATTTATTCAGGGACTTGCTAGGTACCTAAAACTATCTGTTTATCATTGAATTCGGTCTAATATAAATTTCATTTTAGTAAAGTCGTCATTGTCATTAGATTTCGCGACCGCAAAACACCGAGCGAAATTGATCCACAAGTGTCTCTCTCTGAAATATTCGGCACTTTCTACATCGGCGCAACCACCGTCAGATTGTTAGAATTTATACCCGTCTTATAGCCGAGACTAAGCAAAAATCATCTTAAGGAAAGCCAAAAAATACCCCCCGTCTTATAGACAAATCGTCTTATAGCCGGATCATTACGGTAGATAAAATGACATTCCAATCCCTGCCGCCCAGTGAAACCGATATGGTTTATATGCTCGGATGGTCCGACTCGCCAGGACAGGCTTTTGGAGTTTATGGCTAAAGTTAACAGACATCTGAAGCGTTGCATGCTGTGCCAGTATTAGAGGCTGTTGTGTTAGGCAGCACCATGAGCATGTGTCTCGTAAGGATCAGAAAGACTTTGGGGCTTGAACCATATGTAATTCGGGTCATTTCTCCGGTCAGTCGCAATGGCGAACTTCCACATAAAAATTGTTTATTTAAAATTCAAACTAATACATCTGATAAAATAAACTTTAGTTATGATTAGTTTGGTTATTCTATTTTTAAAGTTTAATAACCAAAAATTGATTTTATTTGCCAGTTTAACGCATTTTGTTATTTGTTGATGGTATGTATAATGGTGTTAGATAGGAAATCGCAATATCGACGATTCTGTTCTCTTTTATCATAATATAGGTAATATGATCGCTTTCTTTAATTATGTCCCGACATTTTCTCAATAATCAAATTACCGATAATCCAAGTGTGTGTACATTTGCCCTCGCCCATAGGTGCTTGAAGAAATATATGGGCTGCATGATGCTTCCACGCAGAGGTGAATCCGGCCCGGACACTAGTACTGGTAAACCGCTTAGAGGATCTAAGCTTGTCCGGGAAGCGCGGTGCGAGGCGGACCGCCCATGCTAATAAACCCTATTGGTTTCATTGGGCGACAGGGCTTGAGATGTCATTTCATCTCAATGTCGGGTAAAAGTCCCACAAAATTGGAAGCAACGTCTCCAAAATGACCTTTACAGTGTTGACGGGGACGTTGAACCCCAAATCCAACAAACAAAACCAATTGTGTGTACAAAAAATCGGGAAGCAAAACATTCAATAAGTGTTAATCAGCCACATGCTTGATTTGTCACAGCACACCCAAGATGGACGCCGGATTCGGCATTTCCCATCATTGATGCTCAATAAAGTTATGCTCAGTAAAGTTCTGTTCCCAACACTGTGATTATAAGTAAGAAATTGGACCACCCTTCACATCTTCATAGTCTCGTTGATACGAAGCATAAAAACACACCTATTTAATTTTGACCCCTACCACTCAACGTTGGAACTTCCTACTGTTTCTGTGATTAGCCCCGCTCATCATGGCTTGCAGAAATAGACTGGGCTGCATGATGGTTCCACGCAGAGCTGACCGAACACGACTACTGGTAAACAGCTTAGAGGTTTGAGCCTGCCCAGGAAATGTGTGAGTCAGACCGTCCATGTATATAAACCCTACAGGTTTCATTGGGCGCCAGGGCTTGAGATGTCATTTCATCTCAATGTCTGGTAAAAGTCCCATGAATTTGGAAGCGACATCTCCAAAATGACCTATATAGTGTTGCGGCCCCCGCCCATCGGGGCTTGAAGAAATACATGGGCTGCATGATGCTTTGATAGTCAGCAATGGGTGTGGCTAAATTAATTTATTCAGCAGGATAAGGGTTGAGTCTCCAAAACGAGACATTAGTTTTTCTGGGTTTCTTCTTTTTTTCCGCCCAATTTTTGTCCAGATAAGTTCTCAGTAACCACTAGATAGATGTGCAGGATGATTTCAAAATTTAAAAGTGTGGACCCAACAGGTCGCCTTGGGGGGGGGGGGGGGGGGGGGCGCAAAAATCCGCCCAAATCTTTTACGGATGAATTTTCAGTAACCGTCGAGTCTGAGCAATTGAGTGACAAATATAATATATTAATTAGGGCCCCCGCACTGAAAGTGTGGGTGCCCTATAGTAATCACTCTGTCCGTCCATCTGTCTGTCTGTCTGTCCGTCCACAAATTTTTACTCCTCTGATAGCGCTGCCGGGGCCCTAGTCAGTTTCACTGACAGCTCTAGTTTTATTTATTTATTTTCTGTCAACAGAGGCCAACTCTAAAGGAAAGAATTTGCTCCTCTTCAATTCATTTTTTCTACTATTTCTATCTATTATCCGTCGAATCAACATTGGAGCGCTTTCAATTCTAATGTGATCGGTCATTGCCGATCCAGGTTTGCAGGATGAAAACATACACAGTAATCATGTAATAACGATATAGATCTTTAACCTGCACAGAATGGTCCTCCCTGCACGTGCAGGGGGTCCCAGTTAAAGTCCCGATGCGAAGGACGATGCACTTTGTGGCATTCATCCGGAGCATGTTCGGACACCGCAGTTTTATTACCGCTGCCGGGAATCAAACCGGGGGCCTTTAGCATCATAGGCAGGTGCACTATACCATTGAGCTACCACGCTTGATTCAATGTCGAGTGCCGGCTCGGCCACTTTAATACATGTATATACAGGGGTTCATCCATTGTTCTTTCTTATTTCTGCTACAGCCTCGGGGTTTTAACGAGTATCCACAGTCTGTTTTGAGCAGAATATATATTCGCATGTGGGTACTGCTGGTTAGAACCGCCTCGAGCTTTTGTTTGTTTTGTTTGATTTGAGGTTTAACGTCCCCGTCAACACTGTATAAGTCATTTTGGAGACGTTGCTTCCAATTTTGTGGGACTTTTACCCAACATTGAAATAAAATGACATCTCAAGCCCTGTCGCCACCTAGAGGTTTTAACGAGTGTCCACAATCTCTGATTTGAGCAGACTATAGATTGTGGGTACTGCTGATTAGAACCGCATCAAGGTTTTAACAAGTAACCACAATCTTCTTTTGAGCAGTAATAAAATCGATTGCAACATAAACTGACAGCGCTATTGTCCCGCCCACGCTTAAACCGTTCAAAGACGGTTGTCAATCATCTCAAATACCAGTTCAGAAGCACGTGATGGAAAGTTCATCACGTTGCTACTAAGCTTTCGGCACGTATTTGATATTCGTCTCAAACAACATTAAAAAAGCGTCTGGGAGAAGAGCGATTGCTAACTTGCCGATTGGACTGTTGTAAGGGGTCAAAATAGGCGTGTTTTCATGATGATTTAGTAAAGTTTGTGATGATTTATTCTTCTAAAATAGTATCAAACATTGGAAATGTAATTGTCAATGGAAAAAGAATCTGTCACAAATGTTTGTTGAATCTGTCGCAAATAGAAAAGTCCATGTCTCGGGATCAGTCTAGCATCACTCAGCATAGGGCTGGATTCTTATATACACCTTACAGCCATGAAAGATTCTTATAGTTTGATGTAAAAGAACTAATTATCCTGTAACACTTCCTTTACTCAGCTAACTCAGAACCTAATAAGGTAATTATGTCTCCCCCCTCTTCGGGAAACATAATGTTTTTCCCCCCGGGCATCTGTCTGTCTGTCTGTCACAAAATCGTGTCCGCTCTATAACTTGAAAACAGCTCTAGCTATCTTCATGACACTTCATATCAATAATAACAACATTAGACGAGGTGGAGAGCGCAAGAACTATAACTCTCCCATTTATACTTTTTGAGTCATCTCACTTGGAAGTTTGTCGGTATGTATGTATGGGCAAATCGTGACCGGTCAATAACTTTCTTATTTTTAGATGGATTGTGAAATTACTTGGCACCATGAGACAATGTGTTGCACGCATGACCCAGCTCGGTACCTCAAAGGTCAAGGTCAAACCCAGAGGTCAAAAAAGGGGCCTTTTTGAGTTTGTTCAATAACCTTTTTATTTTTGTTTGTTTTGTTTGTTTGATTTGAGGTTTAACGTCCCCGTCAACACGGTAAAGGTCATTTTGGAGAAGTTGTTTCCAATTTTATGGGACTTTTACCCAACATTGAGATGAAAACACATCTCAAGCCCTGTCGCCCAATGAAACCAATAGGGTTTATAAGCATGGAACGTCCGACTCCCACCGCTTTGCCTGGGCAGGCTTAGATCCTCTAAGCGATTTACCAGTACTTGTGTGTCGGCCCCCACCCATAGGGGCTTATAGAAATATATGGGCTGCATGATGCTTCCACACAGAGCTGAAACCGACCAGCACACGAGTACTGGTAATCCGCTTAGAGAATCTAAGCCTGCCCAGGCAAAGCGGTGTGAAT
Source organism: Lucinisca nassula (assembly GCA_963580285.1). Taxonomy (NCBI): domain Eukaryota; kingdom Metazoa; phylum Mollusca; class Bivalvia; order Lucinida; family Lucinidae; genus Lucinisca; species Lucinisca nassula. The sequence goes on along the minus strand of OY757022.1, from coordinate 3,955,786 downwards.
CAAACAAAAGTACTCGTTTGTGGGTCGGATTCAGTTCTGCGTAGAAACATCATGCAGCCCATATATTTCTTCAAGCCCCGATGGGCGGGGGCCTTTTTAGCTCACCTGGGCCGAAGGCTCCAGGGGAGCTTATAGTATAGTGGGTCCTCCGTCGTCCGTCGTCCGTCCGTCCATCCGTCCGTCGTCCGTCCACACTTTTGAGCAGCTATATTTCTGTATCCTGCAGGCTGATCTCAATCATTTCTCACCTGAAGTATGCCTCTGGTGGGGCATTGATGACATAAAGTTTTTTTTTGAAATCACTCTAAAACTTTGGTTCCTATGGCAACCACAAGGTCCCATAGACTTACTATGGGAAAATGCTTGTCATCACCGTAGCTCCTTCAGTTTTGATCGGATCTTTCTGAAACTTATATGTAAGGTGACTGGGGATAAAAACTCGGATGAGTTCGAAAACCGGCCAAGTCGGCCCATTTATCATAGAGTTACGTCCCTTTGATTGCTGAAAATGCCCATTTTCGACCTTGTCATCACCGTAGCCCCTTCAGTTTTGATCGGATCTTTCTGAAACTTATATGTTATGTGGCTAGGGATAAAACCTCGGAGGAGTTCGAAAACCGGCCTAGTCCGCTGGTTTATCATAGAGTTACGTCCCTTTGATTGCTGAAAATGCCGATTTTTGACCTTGTCATCACCGTAGCCCCTTCAGTTTTGATCGGATCTTTCTGAAACTTATATGTAAGGTGTCTGTGGATAAAATCTCGGATGAGTTCGAAAACCAACCAAGTTGGCCCTTTTATTGTAGAGTAACGTCCCTTTGATTGCTGAAAATGCTGATTTTTGACCTTGTCATCACTGTAGCCCTTTCAGTTTTGATCGAATCTTTCTGAAACTTATATGTAAAGTGGCTGGGGATAAAATCTCGAATGAGTTTGAAAACCAGCCAAGTTGGTCCATTTATCACAGAGTAACGTCCCTTTGATTGCTGAAAATGCCGATTTTTAGCTCACCTGGGCCGAAGGCTCCAGGGGAGCTTATAGTATAGTGGGTCCTCCGTCGTCCGTCGTCCGTCGTCCGTCCGTCGTCCGTCCGTCGTCCGTCCGTCGTCCGTCCACACTTTTGAGCAGCTATATCTCTGTATCCTGCAGGCTGATCTCAATCATTTCTCATCTGTAGCATGCCTCTGGTGGGGCATTGATGACATAAACTTTTTTTCGAAATCGCTCTAAAACTTTGGTTCCTATGGTAACCACAAGGTCCCATAGACTTACTATGGGAAAATGCTTGTCATCACCGTGGCGCCTTCAGTTTTGATCGGATCTTTCTGAAACTTATATGTAAGGTGACTGGGGATAAAAACTCGGATGAGTTCGAAAACCGGCCAAGTCGGCCCAATTATCATAGAGTTACGTCCCTTTGATTGCTGAAAATACCAATTTTCGACCTTGTCATCACCGTAGCCCCTTCAGTTTTGATCGGATCTTTTTGAAACTTATATGTAATGTGGCTGGGGATAAAACCTCGGATGAGTTCGAAAACCGGCCAAGTCCGCCGATTAATCATAGAGTTATGTCCCTTTGATTGCTGAAAATGCCGATTTTCGACCTTGTCATCACCGTAGCCCCTTCAGTTTTGATCGGATCTTTCTGAAACTTATATGTAAGGTGGCTGGGGATAAAATCTCGGATGAGTTCGAAAACTGAACATATCGGCCCATTTATCGTAGAGTAATGTCCCTTTGATTGCTGAAAATGCTGATTTTTGACCTTGTCATCACTGTAGCCCTTTCAGTTTTGATCGAATCTTTCTGAAACTTATATGTAAAGTGGCTGAGGATAAAATCTCGGATGAGTTCGAAAACCAGCAAAGTTGGTCCACTTATCACAGAGTAACGTCCCTTTGATTGCTGAAAATGCCGATTTTTGACCTTGTCATCACCGTAGCCCTTTCAGTTTGGATCGGATCTTTCTGAAACTTATATGCAAGGTGGCTGGGGATAAAACCTCGGATGAGTTCGCATACCAGCAAAGGTAGCCAATTTATCATAGAGTAAGGTCCCTTTGATTGCTGAAAATGTTGATTTTTGACCTTGTCATCACCGTAGCCCCTTCAGTTTTGATCGGATCTTTTTGAAACTTATATGTAATGTGGCTGGGGATAAAACCTCAGATGAGTTCGAAAACCGGCCAAGTCCGCCTGTTAATCATAGAGTTACGTCCCTTTGATTGCTGAAAATGCCGATTTTCGACCTTGTCATCACCGTAGCCCCTTCAGTTTTGATCAGATCTTTCTGAAACTTATATGTAAGGTGGCTGGGGATAAAAACTCGGATGAGTTCGAAAACTGAACAAATCGGCCCATTTATCATAGAGTAACGTCCCTTTGATTGCTGAAAATGCTGATTTTTGACCTTGTCATCACTGTAGCCCTTTCAGTTTTGATCGAATCTTTCTGAAACTTATGTGTAAAGTGGCTGAGGATAAAATCTCGGATGAGTTCGAAAACCAGCAAAGTTGGTCCACTTATCACAGAGTAACGTCCCTTTGATTGCTGAAAATGCCGATTTTTGACCTTGTCATCACCGTAGCCCTTTTAGTTTGGATCGGATCTTTCTGAAACTTATATGCAAGGTGGCTGGGGATAAAACCTCGGATGAGTTCGCATACCAGCAAAGGTAGCCTATTTATCATAGAGTAAGGTCCCTTTGATTGTTGAAAATGTTGATTTTTGACCTTGTCATCACCATAGCCCCTTCAGTTTTGATCGGATCTTTTTGAAACTTATATGTAATGTGGCTGGGGATAAAACCTCGGATGAGTTCGAAAACCGGCCAAGTCCGCCGATTAATCATAGAGTTACGTCCCTTTGATTGCTGAAAATGCCGATTTTCGACCTTGTCATCACCGTAGCCCCTTCAGTTTTGATCGGATCTTTCTGAAACTTAAATGTAAGGTGGCTGGGGATAAAATCTCGGATGAGTTCGAAAACTGAACAAATTGGCCCATTTATCGTAGAGTAATGTCCCTTTGATTGCTGAAAATGCTGATTTTTGACCTTGTCATCACTGTAGCCCTTTCAGCTTTGATCGAATCTTTCTGAAACTTATATGTAAAGTGGCTGAGGATAAAATCTCGGATGAGTTCGAAAACCAGCAAAGTTGGTCCACTTATCACAGAGTAACGTCCCTTTGATTGCTGAAAATGCCGATTTTTGACCTTGTCATCACCGTAGCCCTTTCAGTTTGGATCGGATCTTTCTGAAACTTATATGCAAGGTGGCTGGGGATAAAACCTCGGATGAGTTCGCATACCAGCAAAGGTAGCCTATTTATCATAGAGTAAGGTCCCTTTGATTGCTGAAAATGTTGATTTTTGACCTTGTCATCACCGTAGCCCCTTCAGTTTTGATCGGATCTTTTTGAAACTTATATGTAATGTGGCTGGGGATAAAACCTCGGATGAGTTCGAAAACCGGCCAAGTCCGCCGATTAATCATAGAGTTACGTCCCTTTGATTGCTGAAAATGCCGATTTTAGACCTTGTCATCACCGTAGCCCCTTCAGTTTTGATCGGATCTTTCTGAAACTAAAATGTAAGGTGGCTGGGGATAAAATCTCGGATGAGTTCGAAAACTGAACAAATCGGCCCATTTATCGTAGAGTAACGTCCCTTTGATTGCAGAAAATGCTGATTTTTGACCTTGTCATCACTGTAGCCCTTTCAGTTTTGATCGAATCTTTCTGAAACTTATATGTAAAGTGGCTGAGGATAAAATCTCGGATGAGTTCGAAAACCAGCAAAGTTGGTCCACTTATCACAGAGTAACGTCCCTTTGATTGCTGAAAATGCCGATTTTAGACCTTGTCATCACCGTAGCCCCTTCAGTTTTGATCGGATCTTTCTGAAACTTAAATGTAAGGTGGCTGGGGATAAAATCTCGGATGAGTTCGAAAACTGAACAAATCGGCCCATTTATCGTAGAGTAACGTCCCTTTGATTGCAGAAAATGCTGATTTTTGACCTTGTCATCACCGTAGCCCTTTCAGTTTGGATCAGATCTTTCTGAAACTTATATGCAAGGTAGCTGGGGATAAAACCTCGGATGAGTTCGCATACCAGCAAAGGTAGCCTATTTATCATAGAGTAAGGTCCCTTTGATTGCTGAAAATGTTGATTTTTGACCTTGTCATCACAGTAGCCCCTTCAGTTTTGATCGGATCTTTCTGAAACTTGTATGTAAGGTGGCTGGGGATAAAACCTCGGATGAGTTCGAAAACCGGCCAAGTTGCCCCATTTACTATATAGTTATGTCCCTTTGATGGCTGAAAATGCTGATTTTTTACCTAGTCATCACCGTAGCCCCTGCAGTTTTGATCTTATCTTTCTGAAACCTATATGTAAGGTGAATGGAGATAAAACCTAGGGTGAGTTGGAATACCGGCCAAGTTGGCCCATTTATCATAGAGTTACGTCCCTTTGATTGCTGAAAATGCCGATTTTTGACCTTGTCATCACGGTAGCCCCTTCAGTTTTGATCGGATTTTTCTGAAACTTATATGTAAGGTGGCTGGTGATAAAATCTTGGATGAGTTCGAAAACAGGCTAAGTCAGCCCATTTATCGTAGAGTTATGTCCCTTTGATGGCTGAAAATGTTGATTTTTGACCTTGTCATTACCGTAGCCCCTTCAGTTTTGATCAGATTTTTCTGAAACTTATATGTAAGGTGGCCGGGGATGAAACCTCGGATGAGTTCGAAAACTGGCCAGGTCGGCTCATTTATTTTAGAGTAACATCCCTTTGATTGCTAAAAATGCCAAATTTTGACCTTGTCATCACCGTAGCCCCTTCAGTTTTGATCGGATTTTTCTGAAACTTATATGTGAGGTGGCTGGGAATAAAATCTTGGATGAGTTTGAATACTGGCCAAGTCTGATCGGATCTTTCTGAAACTTACATGTAAGGTGGCTGGGAATAAAACCTCAGGTGAGTTCGAATACCGGCCAAGTCGGCACATTTATCATAGAGTGACGTGCCTTTGATTGCTGAAAATGCCTATTTTCGACATTGTCATCACTGCTGCCCCTTCAGTTTTGAACGGATCTTGATGAAACTTACAAACAAGGAAGTCAAGCAGAAAGCTTGGAGGAGTTTGAAAACTTGTTTTTGAACTTGTCATCACCATAGCCACTTCACTTTAAATCGGATCTTCTTAGCAAGTCAGGAATAAAAGCTTGAATGAGTTTGAAAACCGGTGAGGTCAGCCTGTTTATCATAGAGTTACATTCTACTTGATTTTCAGAAAATGCTTACCCTGTCATCACCATGTCCTCCTATAAAGCCTTCAGTAAAGGTTGGCACTTCCTTAAACTTTGAATCTGTTAGCTCAGGTGAGCGATACAGGACCAAGCTAGCTTGGTCCTCTTGTTGATCTTGTCATCACCGTAGCCCTTTGAGTTTTGATCGGATCATTCTGAAACTTATATGCAAGGTGGCTGGGGATAAAGCCTCGGATGAGGTCGCATACCGGCAAAGTTGGCCTATTTATCAAAGAGTTAGGTCCCTTTGATTGCTGAAAATGTTGATTTTTGACCTTGTCAACACTGTAGCCCCTTCAGTTTTGATTGGATCTTTCTGAAACTTATATGTAAGGTGGCTGGGGATAAAACCTCTGATGCGTTCGAAAACCGGCCAAGTTGCCCCATTAAATATATAGTTATGTCCCTTTGATGGCTGAAAATGTCGATTTTTTACCTTGTCATCACCGTAGCCCCTTCAGTTTTGATAGAATCTTTCTGAAACCTATATGTAAGGTGACTGGAGATAAAACCTAGGATGAGTTTGAATACCGGCCAAGTTGGCCCATTTATCATTGATTTACGTCCCTTTGATTGCTGAAAATGCCGATTTTTGACCTTGTCATCACCATAGCCCCTTCAGTTTTGATCGGATCTTTCTAAAACTTATATGTAAGGTGGCTGGGGATAAAATCTTGGATGAGTTCGAAAACAGGCCAAGTCAGCCCATTTATCGTAGAGTTCTGTCCCTTTGATGGCTGAAAATGTTGATTTTTGACCTTGTCATTACCGTAGCCCCTTCAGTTTTGATCGGATTTTTCTGAAACTTATATGTAAGGTGGCTGGGGATGAAACCTCGGATGAGTTCGAAAACTGGCCAAGTCGGCGCATTTATTTTAGAGTAACATCCCTTTGATTGCTAAAAATGCCAAATTTTGACCTTGTCATCACCGTAGCCCCTTCAGTTTTGATCGGATCTTTCTGAACCTTATACGTGAGGTGGCTGGGAATAAAATCTTGGATGAGTTTAAATACTGGCCAAGTCTGATCGGATCTTTCTGAAACTTACATGTAAGATGGCTGGGAATAAAACTCTGGTGAGTTTGAAAACTGGCCAAGTCGGCACATTTATCATAGAGTGACGTGCCTTTGATTGCTGAAAATGCCTATTTTGGACATTGTTATCACTGCTGCCCCTTTAGTTTTGAACGGATCTTCATGAAACTTACAAACAAGGAAGTCAGGCAGAAAGCTTGGAGGAGTTTGAAAACTCTTGTTTTTGAACTTGTCATCACCATAGCCACTTCAGTTTAGATCGGATCTTCTTAGCAAGTCAGGAATAAAAGCTTGAATGAGTTTGAAAACCAGTGAGGTCAGCCTGTTTATCATAGAGTTAAATTCTACTTGATTTTCAGAAAATGCTTACCCTGTCATCACCATGTCCTCCCATAAAGCCTTCAGTAAAGGTTTGCACTTCCTTAAACTGAATCTGTTAGCTCAGGTGAGCGATACAGGACCAAGCTAGCTTGGTCCTCTTGTTTTATTTTTAGATGGATTTTTAAATTACTTGGCAGAAATGTTAAGCACCATGAGACAAAGTGTCCCGCGCATGATTCAGGTCGGTACCTCAAAGGTCATACAAAGAGGTCAAAGGTAAAAAAAGGGACCTTTTTTTGGTGTTTTGTCATACTTTTCTTATTTTATTACATGGCAGAAATGTTCACCACCATGAGACAATGTGTCGCACATATGACCCAGGTTTGCACCTCTAAGGTCAAGGTCATAATTAGAGGTCAAAGGTCAAAAAAGGGGCCTTTTTGTGTTTGGTCATTAACTTCCTTATTTTTTGATGGATTTTGAAATTACTTGGCAGAAATGTTAACCACCATAAGACAATATGTCTAACAAATGACCCAGGTTGGTACGTTAAAGATCAAGGTCATACTTAGAGGTCAAAGGTAAAAAAGGGGGCCTTTGTTGGTGTTCATTAAATAACTTTCTTATTCCTGGATGGATTGTGAAATTACTTGGCAGAAATGTTAACCATCATAAGAAGACGTGTTGCGTGCAAAACCCAGGTCGGTACCTTTGCACACAAGACCCAGGCCAATACCTCCAATGACAAGGTCATACTTAGATGTCAAAAAGTGGGGAGAGATCTGTTTTTGTAGAAAAACAAATTCTAGTTGGATCTAGACTCCAGCTTTTGTTAGTTATTATGGTCTGCATTGTCTTGATAAATAATCATTTATTAACCCATTCTTTAAATGGATCATTGGGCCTTCACTGTTTGCAGAAAGTATACTCAGATCTGGGCCTTCACTTCTTGCAGAAAATATACTCAGATCTGGGCCTTCACTTCTTGCAGAAAGTATACTCAGATCGGGGCCTTCACATCTTGCAGAAAGTATACTCAGATTGGGGCCTTCACTATTTGCAGAAAGTATACTCAGATCAGGGCCTTCACTTCTTGCAGAAAGTATACTCAGATTGGGGCCTTCACTATTTGCAGAAAGTATACTCAGATCAGGGCCTTCACTTCTTGCAGAAAGTATTCTCAGATCGGGGCCTTCACTGTTTGCAGAAAGTATACTCAGATCGGGGCCTTCACTTCTTGCAGAAAGTATACCCAGATCAGGGCCTTTACTGTTTGCAGAAAGTATACTCAGATCGGGGCCTTCACTTTTTGCAGAAACTATTTTCAAAATAAATTTCTTAAAATGACATAATCTGACACCCGTAAATTGTGCATTTGACTTACAACTGCTTTATTTTAGATGGAAGATTCCATTCAGCACAAAAAAGGTTAAAGACTATTGTTCTTTATTATTTCCAGGAAAGCTAGTCAGAGTGGTTTGATCCTAACAGCTTTGGTAGCCATTGGTTACAAAATAGCTTTAATGTATGAAGGGTAAGCTTGATCTTCATATTAACTCTTATCTTGCTGTTTACGACAACCCCTTAGCCCCCACCCATCGGGGTTTGAAGAAATATATGGGCTGTATGATGCTTCCACGCAGAGCTGAAACAGACCCGCTCACCAGTACTGGTAAACCGCTGAGAGGATCTAAGCCTGCCTAGGCAATGTGGTGCGAGTCGGCCCGTCCATGCTTATAAACCCTATTGGTTTCATTGGGCGTAAGGGCTTGAGATGTCATTTCGTCTTAATGCCGGGTAAGAGTCCAACAAAATTGGAAGCAAGGTCCCCAAAATTACCTTTACAGTGTTGATGGGAATGTTAAACTTCAGATCAAACAAACAAACACGACAAACCCTATACATGTATTTGCAAACAGTGTAGATCCAGATCAGATGGCTTCTGAAGAAGCCATCTGATCAGGATCTACACTGTTTGGCATTCAGTTTTTGATTATGTAGGAATAAATAACATTAAGTAATCTGACTGGTTCAAAGTCAGAAATGGGTGTGGCTAAACTGAATAGTCAGCAGGATAAGGGTTAAATAGTCCTGTTTACTGTTTTGTCATGCTATTATACATTAAACCTTTTTGTACTGGAAACCAAAAATGGGTTATTGGCAAATAGTGCCGACCCAGATCAGACACTGCAAAATGTGGTGCTTATTACGAAAACATGCCTATACAAATACATTGTAATCTTAATGGCCGAAAGAATGAAAATTTTAAGATAAAAAATTTTGATCTTTTTCTTATTTCTGCTCAAAATATAGATTGTGTGTACTCATTAGAACCGCCTCAATCTATATTTTAGAGAAGAAATATGAAAAATAAGGTTAACCCCTGTAAACCCCAGTTTTACAATATTAAAGTGCGTTCAAGGGGGTCTATTATGTAGGTGTGTTTTCGTGATGCCAGATCAGAACCTACACTGTTTGCAAAAAGTTCAGCCACTTTCCAGATAAATTTCAAAGACGACATAACCTGACACCCCTAGAAAGTTTGAAAAGTTTATAAGGTTGAATATTCCATTTGGTCCAAAATGGTCAATGTTTGAATTGAGGTTAAACATCCCCGTCAACACTATTTAGGTCATTTTTAGCTCAGCTGTTTTCAAAAAAAAAACGACGAGGTGTTGTCATAGCTCTGGTGTCGTCGTCGTCGTTGTGCAAAAACATGGACATTTTGTATTATCTCTGTCATTACTGAACATGTTTCCTTGAAACTAGGACTAGTTGTTCATTATGAAAAGGGGAACTCATACCAATAGGTGAGGTAACCCTCAAAATATTTATTTGCACAGTTATGCCCCTTTTTCAACTTAGAATTTTTGCAGCAGAGCGTTGGCACCTGCATGCGGTGCTCTTGTTGTGATGTTGCTTCCAATGCTGTGCGACTTTTATCCCACATTGAGATGAAATGACATCTCAAGCCCTGCTGCCCAATGAAAGCAATAGGTCTTAAAAATATGCATTGGCCAATCCCGACTCGCAGCAGTTTGCCTTGGCAGGCTTAGACCTTCTAAGCAGTTTACAAGTTTTACATTGATTTATATGGGGAAAATCTTAAAAAATCTGATTCTCTGAAACCCAAAGGCCCAGTTCATTGATATTTGGTGTGAAGTTTCATCTAGAGGACCTCTATCAAGATTGTTAAAATTATAGCCTTTGGGCCAAAAATGCCCACGCCCCGGGGCCCTTTGGTTTTACATGACTATATGGAAAAAACTTAAAAAATCTTCTTCTCTGAAACCCCAAAGCCCAGGACTTTGATATTTGGTGTGAAGCTTCATCTAGTGGACCTCTATCAAAATTGTTCGAATTATAGCCCTGGGGTAAAAAATGCCCCTGCCCAGAGGCCCTTTGATTTTACATAGACTTATATAGGGAAAATCTTTTAAAATCGTCTTCTCTGAAAGCGCAAGGCCAAGGTCTTTGATATTTGGTGTGAAGCTTTATCCAGTGGACCTCTATCACGATTGTGCAAATTATAGCCCTGGGGCAAAGAAATGCCCCTGCCCTGGGGCCCTTTGGTTTAACATAGACTTATATAGGGAAAATCTTTAAAAAGCTTCTTTTTCTGAAACCAGAAGGCTAAAGGCATCAGATATTTGATATGAAGGGTCATCTAGTGGACCTCTATCAAGATTATTCAAGTTATAGCCCTTTGGCCAAAAATACCCCCTCCCGCGGGACCCACGGGTTTTACATAGACTTATTTAGGGAAAACATTTAAAAATATTCTTGACTGAAACCAGAAGGCACAGGTCTTTGATATTTGGTGTGAAGCTTCATCTTGTGGACCTTAAACAAGATGGCTCAAATTATAGCCCTGGGGCCATAAATGGCCCCTCCCCACGGCTCACTGGTTTTACAGACTTAAACAGGGAAAACCTTTGAAAAGCTTCTTGTCTAAAATCACAAAGTCTTTGTCTTTGATATTTGGTATGAAGCTTTGTAGATCTCTACCTAGATTGCTCAAATTATAAGCCCAGTTCCCACTGGTTTACCATAGACTTATATAGGTGAAACCTTTGAGAATGTTCTTGTCTGAAACCAGAAGGCCAAGGTCTTTGATTTTTGGTACGATGAAGCTTCATCTAGTGTACTGTTACCAAAATTATTCAAATTATAGCCCTTGACCAAAAATGGACCCATCCCAGGGCCCACTTGTTTTACATAGACTTATGTTGGATAAAGCTTTTGAAACTCTTCTTGTCTGAAACCAGAAGGCCAAGACCTTTGATATTTTGTATGAACTTTTGTCTAGTGGACCTCTATCAAGATTATTCAACTTAAGGCCCTTTGGCCAAAAATGCCCCCTCCTGCGGGGACATTGGCTTTTACAAAGACTTATTTAGGGAAAACATTTAAAATCTTCTTGCCTGAAACCAGAAGGCATAGGTCTTTGATATTTGGTATGAAGCTTCAGCTTGTCGACCTCTAACAAGATTGCTCAAATTATAGCCCTGGGGCCATAAATGGCCCCTCCCCACGGCTCGCTGGTTTGACAGACTTATACAGGGTAAACCTTTAAAAAGCTTTTTGTCTAAAATCACAAAGCCTTGGTCTTTGATATTTTGTATGTAGCTTTGTCTAGTAGATCTCTACCAAGATTGTTCAAATTATAGCCCTGTGGCCAAAAATTGGCCCACCCCAGTTCCCACTGGTTTACCATAGACTTATATAGGGGAAACCTTTGACAATGTTCTTGTCTGAAACCAGAAGGCCAAGGTTATATTGGATTAACCTTTTGGAACTCTTCTTGTCTGAAACCAGAAGGCCAAGGTCTTTGATATTTGGTATGAAGTTTCATCTTATGGATTTCTACCAAGATTGTTCAAATTATAGCGCTGGGGCCAAAAATGCCCCCCCCCCAATCCCCCCCCCCCTGGCCCGCAGGTACTATATAGACTTATATACAAGGAAAACCTTTAAAATCTTCTTTACTGAAACCAGTAGGCTCCAGTATGAAGCTTCACTTATTAGACTTCCCTCAAGATCATGCAAATTATAGCCCTGGGTCCAATAATGGCCTTCCCCGGGGCCCACCTGTTACACTATGGATCAGGTGAGTGATCCCGGGTCATTGTGGATCTCTTGTGCGTACATCTACCATCTAGGAGCAATTAAATAATTTTCACATTGATTGTGGGTTAAATTTTATGATTGAGGGGTTACACAAATTAGAGACATAATTTGACCTTATTTTCACACCTTGTCACACGGAACATTGTACGCTTATCGATAGCGCCGGAGGTACATACTAAACCAGAAATGAAAGACACACACCACAGGGCAGCCATGTTTAATTATATGACAGGGATTAACAGAGTGTTATAATTGAACCATTATAAATACATAGATGGTTTGTCACTTAATTGCTGACAAAGCGGGACAGTGCAGCACTTTCTGGTCCACTTTTATCATATTTAATCTCAACAGTTGAAGACAATTCTTTGCACTCGCTCAACCGGGTGTCGTAAGGTCTTGTCCTGGGCGGCTGGGCAATGGATTTGTTAGCCCCTGCCTTTGACTTCATTTTGACATAGATACATCACTTGCTTGATGCTGTGCAGTGGTGGTGCATCATGCAGTGCTTGTGCGCTTTTATTGAACATTGCTTTCGGTCAGAAAAAAAATGCTTCACAAGAAGGATTAGATGATATAATAAGAAACGGTCTTGAATGGATTCAACATAGGCTTTTCAGGTTCTGGTCAGAAAAGGGAACCCTGAGGGTTGAGTATATCTAATCTTTCTAAATAAAAGATTCTTTTTCTTGCATATCTGTATCTGTTGTGGTACCACAATATCACCAAAACATGTCTGTATAATTTTGGCCCCCTTAAACCACACTTTGTATGCTTTAAAACTGGAATTTACAGGGGTATACGTTATTTTGATTATTTCTGGTCCAAGACATATCGGTTTGTTGTGGGTACTAGTTAGAACCACCTCACTGAGGCAGTTCTAACAAGCATCCACAACCTATGTTTGAAGTATAAATAAGAAAAAATATCACATATTTTCATAGAAAAAGTAGCCTTTTTGGAGATATGAAAGAATACACTATGTCACATGGATGTGTTATCATAATGACTTTTTTCATTTCAATTCAGTATGTTTCCTCTGGCTTTCTTTGCCGGATCATTACAGGGTCACTGATGAGGCTTTATTAGCCGAAACTACGTAGTATGACCCAACTTCATTCTTATGAATGTTTTCATTGCTCTGAAAGGAACTCATTTTTGATTTTTATTTGCCTTCACTGCAGCTGGTGTTGTGCCGTGTGGCGGCCGTAAAACGTCTCCCCGTACATCAACCATAGTGCAGTTTATATTTTATTTTTGGTCCTTTGAGATCAGCGTGAATATTCTGAGAAATCAGAAATAAATTTTTGGTTTAGACTCATATTCTAGACAGGTTTTTAATTATTTGGACCCCATTTTGATTTATATCAGTCTTTGTATCGCTTGCCTATTCGAAATTCGCATAATTGCAGTATGTTTCCTCTGGCTTTCTTTGCCTGATCATTACAGGGTCACTGATGAGGCTTTATTAGCCGAAACTACGTAGTATGACCCAACTTCATTCTTATGAATGTTTTCATTGATCTCAAAGGAACTCATTTTTGATTTTTATTTATTGCAAGCATAATTGATCCTGATCAGGTGTTTTTAGCTCACCTGCCACGTAGTGACAAGGTGAGCTTTAGTGACAAGGTGAGCTTTTGTGATCACTTTTCGTCCGTCGTCAGTGCGTGCGTGTGTGCGTAAACTTTTTCTTCAAATGACGTCTCCTCCTAAACCACTGATCGGATTTTGACCAAACTTCACAGGAATGATCCTTAGGTGGTCCCCTTCAGGCTATCAAGTGTTCCTATATATCCTATATTTTCAGGTTTCCTATTTTTTTCCTATATTTTAACCCCATTTCCTATATTTTTACCAAATTCCTTTAGTCTTTAAAATACTGCATGATTAAGTTTTTCCTGGAAACAGAAAAGAGCACTTTTAGATGTTAGAAAGTTCTTCAATACTGGAACCTGTTTTCTTATTTTCCATTTGATAATGAACATCTGAAAGAGTTGGGCTGTTGGGCTGTTTACATCCTGAACATAGACATAAGCCCAGTAGCAGTTCAGCAATAGAAAGGGTAGCAAGAAGATTACCTTTTGCAGAAAATGTGGCATTGCTTACTGATGAGTGGAAGGTATACCAAGGGGAGGAAACTGATGAGAAACTTTGGAAAATAGAGAAAGGTGATGAAGTTGAGTTGAGAATGATTGATCATTACTAGAGAGACATTCTGAAATTGAAAACTGGTTGTGGCAAAGATAAGTAACATAGGCTTGGAAAAGTAGTATAAGGTGTGCTGGTATTGCCACATAGTAATGCTGCTATTACATAATAAGAAAATGTTGGGAAAAGATAGGGTAAAGCTGTCATCAGAATCAGTTAAAGGGAACAGACTTTCCAAACAGGCTGTGAAAGTCCATGATCCTAAATATATTCAGCCAGAATTTGTACCTCTTACCAAGGACCTAATAAGTTATGTCAAAGGTAGTCATAGAGTTTTCAATGAGAGGATAGACAAGGAAAAACATAATAGAGAAAAGGAGGAGAAGAATAGAGAGCAAAATAAAGAAGAGCGTGCACAGGTTGAAAAACGAAAACAAGAACCAACAAAAGAAAAAGTCTTGAATGAAACAATGAAAATTTGAATGTTAAAGAAAAGAACTCTAAAGAAGAACTTCATGCTGCTGAAAAACTGCTAGAAGAAGGAAATGAAAAACTGGATGGAGCATTAAAATGATAAAAAAGAGAAACTTTTCTAGTGCATCAGTGAGTCAGTCATTGATTGACACTGCTCAGAAAAAGATTAGAGAATCAACAGAGCGTCTAGACAGAGTAAGAGAAGAACAGAAATCAGTGGAAAGTAGGAAAAGGAAGAACCTGGAGAAAATTGCTCATGGGGATTCAAATAAATAAGTTCCTTTGGAAGCAAGGAATACACCAAATAAAGCTGAGAAATGAGGTGAACTTAGCCAAAAAAAAAAAAAAAATTCTGGAGATAGTGACTTGTATGCCAGATTATTATTTTTTCTCAGTTTTGATAGTGTAAAAATATGGTCACATATCATTTTTAAAGCAAAGCAAGAAGTACATTGTCTAAGCTTGATAAGTCATATTTTCAACTTCAGAATATGATTAAGAGAATTCATAGTACAAGTAGAACAATGGCTTAACTAGGCAAAATTATTTTTCAGTTTCTTAAAGTTCCATTACTTTCCATGTTGATACTGTGCTATGACCATCCCAAGGTACCCATGGTAAATGCACAAAGACAGTTATGTATAACTTGATGGTTTCTTTAAAACTTTCATTTTTTTCAGGATGTTACATGAGCTACTCATTAAACAGAGTAACCTAGTCTGTAACTCATGTATCTTTTATTTATTGCAACACAACTTATCTTGAATTGGTCTAACACATATGATGTCATGTTGACTGAAAGCAATAAAGATGATTATGAATTAATTTTTATTGCCACTAATATAAAACCTTTGATGACATTTAAGATGGTGATTGAGAGCTGGCTGAAAGGGGAGGTGGAGGTTAGGGCCATATCAAAACTATTATAATTTCAGAGTGGCTAACAGAAGTTTGAATCCTTTTACCAAAACTTTTTGTTGTTTTTTTGTCTTCATTAAACCGTCTGTTTAAATTTAGCATACCTGCATTTTTGGTATTTTTTTATGATAATAAGGCCTTTTTTGTTGCTAAACCTTGATAATTATCCTATTTTTTTCCTATATTTTTTCCATAAATTTCCTATTTTTTTAGGCCAAGAAAATATATTTTGCACCAAAATACACTTGACAGCCTGCCCCTTTCATAGTTGTTCAAATGGTTCTGGTCCATTGCACATCTAGGTCACAGGAGCTAAAAATAGATTTTTTAAACGAAAACTTTAAAAATCTTCTTCTCTGAAACCGCAAGCCTCAGTTCTTCTATATTTGATACGAAGCTTCATCTAGTGGACCTCTACCAAGATTGTTCAAATTATAGCCCTGGGGGCCAAAATGCCCCCGCCCTGGGGGCCTTCGGTTTTACATAGGCTTATATAGGGAAAATCATTAAAAAATCTTCTTCTCTGAAACACAAAGCCCATGTCTTTAATATTTGGCGTGAAGCTTTACCTGGTGGACCTCTACTAAGATTGTTCAAATTTTAGCCTTGGGGCCAAAAATGCCCCCGCCCCAGGGGCCTTTGGTTTTACATAGGCTTATACAGGGAAAATCTTTAAAAATCTTCTACTCTGAAACCGCAAGGCCCAGATCTTTGAGATTTGGTGTGAAGCTTCATCTAGTGGACCTCTACCAAGATGTTCAAATTATAGCCCTGGGGGCCAAAATGCCCCCGCTCGGGGGCCTTTGGTTTTACATAGGCTTATATAGGGAAAATCATTAAAAGCTTCATCTAGTGGACCTCTTTCAAGATTGTACAAATTAAAGCCCTGGGGCCGAAAATGCCCCCACCCTGGGACCCTTTGGTTTTTCATAGGCTTATATAGGGAAAACCTTTAAAAATCTTCTTGTCTGAAACCACAAGGCCAAGGTCTTTGGTATTTGGTATGAAGCTTCACCTAGTGGACCAGGGGGCCTTTGGTTTTTCCTAAGCTTATGAAGGGGAAATCTTTAAAACTTTTCTTCTCTGAAACTGCAAGGCCCATGTCATTGATATTTGGTGTGAAGCTTTATCTAATGGACCTCTACCAAGATTGTTCAAATTATAGCCCTGGTGCCCAAAATGCCCCCACCCTTCTCTGATAACACAAGCCAAGGCCCTGGTCTATTCTATTTGATATGAAGCTTCAACTAGTGGACCTCTACCAAGATTGTTCAAATTATAGCCCTGGGGCCAAAAATGCCCCCACCCCTGGGGCCTTTAGTTTTACATAGGCTTATATAGGGATAATCTTTAAAAAATCTTCTTCTCAGAAACTGCAAGGCCAAGGTCTTAGATATTTGGTGTGAAGTTTCATCTATTGGACCTCTATCAAGATTGTTCAAATTATAGCCCTAGGACCAAAGATGCCCCCACCCTGGGAGTCTTTGGTTTTTCATAGGCTTTATTAGGGAAAATATTTAAAATGCTTCTTCTCTGATACCTCAACCGCTACCAAGATTGTTCAAATTATAGCCCTGGGGCCAAAAATGCCCCCACCCCTGGGGCTTTTGGTTTTACATAGGCTTACACATGGAAAATCTTCAAAAAATCTTCTTCTCTGAATCCGCAAGGCCCAGATCTGATATTTGGTGTGAAGCTTCATCTAGTGGACCAGTTTCAAGATTGTTCAAATTATAGCCCTGGGGCCAAAAATGCCCCCACCCCAAGACCCTTTGGTTTTTCATAGGCTTATATAGGGAAAACCTTTAAAAAATTTTCTTGTCTGAAACCAGAAGGCCCAGATCTTTGATATTTGGTGTGAAGCTTCATCTAGTGGACCATTACCAAGTTTGTTCAAATTATAGCCCTTGGGTCTAGAATGTACTAGAGACATTAACTCTTAGGTGAGCGATTCAGGGCCCTCTGGGCCCTCTTGTTGTCAGATAGTCATGTAAATCCTTGTCCACCCTTTGCAGAATTCAGGTCAAAGCTTTCTCTTGTGATCTGAGCAAGACCTGAACAATACTGAGCTACAATGGCTGTCACTGTTGTGAGTTCATTGAACTCACAACAGAGACAGTCATTGTAGCTCAAATGAACTCACAAAAGAGCCAGCCATTGTAGCTCAAATTACCTCACAACAGAACCAGCCATTGTAGCTCAAATTAACTCACAAAAGAGTCGGCCATTGTAGCTCAGATTACCTCTCAACAGAGCCGGCCATTGTAGCTCATATTAACTCACAAAAGAGCCTGCCATTGTAGCTCAGATTAATTTACAACAGAGCCGGCCATTGTAGATCAATTGAACTCGCAACGGAGCCGGCCACTGTAGCTAAAATTAACTCACAACAGAGCAGGCCATTTGTAGCTCAAATTAACTCATAACAGAGCCAGCCTTTGTAGCTTAAATTAACTCACACAACAGAACAAGTCGTTGTGGCTCAGTAGGATGAGAGTCTGAATGGTGATCAGGAGGTTGCAGGTTAAGTACCTGGCAAGAACCTACCAAGGCGGGCAACGTTCTTTTTAGCTCACCTGTCACGTAGTGACAAGGTGAGCTTTTGTGATCACTTTTGTCCGTCGTGCGTGCGTCCGTCCGTGCATCCGTAAACAATTTCAAATAAGTATATCTCTAATACCCCATGGGCAGTCTTGATCAAATTTCATGAGAAGCATCATCAGGTAGGGGGAAAGGCTGCATAAGGTTTTTGGGCAGATCAGGTTGGAATTCTGGTTGCCATGGCAACAAATAGCTCCCATGGGCTTACAATTGGAGAAAATTAAAATATCTTATTCTCTGAAACTACTGGGCCCAGAGCTTAGATATTAAGCTTGTAACAATGTCTAGTGGTCACCTACTTAAATCCTGCCAATCATGCCCCTGGGGTCCAAATTTGCCACATTGGCCACACCCCGGGGCCCCTTAACTCCTATAGACTCATAATGGAAAAAAAAAGCTTCAAAAATCTTCTTCTCCAAAACCACAGGGCCCAGAGCTTAGATATTTAGCATGTAGCAACGGCAAGTGGTTACCTACATAATTCCTGCCGATCATGCCCCTGGGTTCCAAATGGGCCACACCCCTGGGCCCCCTCGCTCCCATAGACTCATAATGGAAAAAAAAGCTTCAAAAATCTTCTTCTCTGAAACCACAGGATCCAGAGCTTAGGTATTTAGCATGAAGCATCGGCAAGTGGTCACCTACATAATTCCTGCCAATGATGCCCCTTGGGTCCATATTGACCACACTCCAGTGCCCCTTAGCTCCCATAGACTTATAATGGAAAAAAAAGCTTCAAAAATCTTCTTCTCTGAAACCACAGGGCCAAGAGCTTAGATATTAAGCATGTAGCAATGGCAAGTGGTCACCTACAAAATTCCTGCCAATCATGCCCCTGGGGTCCAAACGGGCCACGCCCCGGTGCCCCTTCGCTCCCATAGACTCATAATGGAAAAAAAAGCTTCAAAAATCTTCTTCTCTGAAACTACAGGGCTTAGAGCTTAGATATTTAGCAGGTAGCAATGGCAATTGGTCACCTACATAATTCCTGCCAATCATGCCCCTGGGGTCCAAATGGGCCACGCCCCGGGGCCCCTTTACTCCCATAGACTCATAATGGAAAAAAGCTTCAAAAATCTTCTTCTCTGAAACCACAGAGCCCAGAGCTTAGATATTTAACATGTAGCAATGGCAAGTGGTCGCCTACATAATTCCTGCCAATCATGCCCCTTGGGTCCAAACGGGCCACGCCCCTGAGCCCCTTAGTGCCTTTAGACTCATTATGGAAAAAAAGCTTCAAAAATCTTCTTCTCTGAAACCACAGGGCCCAGAGCTTAGATATTTAGCATGTAGCAATGGCAATTGGTCACCTACATAATTCCTGCCAATCATGCCCCTGGGTTCTAAATGGGCCACGCCCCGGGGCCCCTTGGCTCCCATAGACTCATAATGGAAAAAAGCTTTAAATATCTTCTCTGAAACCACAAGGCCCAGAGCTTAGATATTTAGCATGTAGCAATGGCAAGTGGTCGCCTACGTTATTCCTGCCAATCATACCCCAGGGTTACAAACTTAGCTCCTATAGGCTCATAATGGAAAAAAAGCTTCAAAAATCTTCTTCTCTGAAACCACAGGGCCCAGAGCTTAGATATTTAGCATGTAGCAATGGCAAGTAGTCACCTACATTACTGCTGCCAATCATGCCCTTGGGTCCAAATGGGCCACGCCCTGGGGTCCCTTAGCTCCCATAGACTCATATTGGAAGCAAGCTTAAAAAATCTTCTTCTCTGAAACCACAGGGCCCAGAGCTTATATATTTAGCATGTGGCAATGACAAGTGGTCACCTACATAAATCCTGCCAATCATGCCCCTGGGGTCCAAATGGGCCACACCCTGGGACGCCATTAGCTCCCTTAGACTCATAATGGAAAAAAAAAGCTTCAAAAATCTTCTTCTCTGAAACCACAGGATCCAGAGCTTAGATATTTAGCATGTAGCAACGGCAAGTGGTCATCTACATATTTCCTGATAATCATGCCCCTGGGGTCCAAATGGGCCAAGCCCCAGGGCCCCTTAGTTCCCATAGACTCATAATGGAAAAAAGCTTCAAAAATCTTCTTCTTAGAAACTGTGAAGCACAGAACTTAGATATTCAGTATCTAGCAACATAAAATAGCCAGCTACATAAATCCTGCTAACCCTGCCCCTGGGACACGCCCAAGCTCATCAACTCCAATAGACTTATAATGGAAAAAAAAAAAATCTTCTTCTATGAAACCATAAGGCCCAGAGCTTAGATTTATAGTATGTAGCAATGTCAGGTGGCCACCTACATAAATCCTGTCAATTATGTCCCTGGGATCCAAATTGGCCACCCCCAGGGCTCTTTAGCTTCCATAAACTTACAATTGGAAAAACTTCAAAAATCTTCTTCTGAAACCACAGGGCCCTTAAAATGAAAAAAAAAAAAAGACACACACACACACAAAAAAAAAACAACTTAAAATGGGGGAAAAAAAATCTTCAAAAATCTTCTTCTCTGAAACCATAAGTCCCAGAGCTTAGGCATTTAGCTTGTAGCAATGTCAAGTGGTTGCTTACATGAATCCTGCCAATCATGCCCCTGGGGTCCAAATTGGCCAAATCCTGTGGCCCCTTAACTCCAACAAACTTATAAATGAAAAAAAGCTTCAAACATCTTCTTTGAAACCATGAAATACAGACATTAGATATTTAGTATATAGCAACACAAAATGGTCGCCTACATAAATCCTGCCAACCATGCCCTTTGGGTCAAAATTGTCCAAGCCCCAGGGCTCATTAGCTCCTATAGACTTATACTGGAAAAAACTTCAAAAAAATCTTCTTCTCCAAAACCATAAGGCACAGATTTTGTTTGATTTGAGGTATTACATCCCCATCAACACTGTATAGGTCATTTATGAGATGCCTCTTCCAATTTTGTGGGACTTTTACCCGACATTGAGGTTAAATTACATCTCAAGCCCTGTCGTCCAATGAAACCAATAGGGTTTATAAGCATGGACACCGCTTTGCCTGAGCTTTGATATGTAGTATGTAGCAAAGTCAAGTGGTCTCCTACACCAATGATTTTCTGGTACACAGGTGAGCGATATAGGGCTATTGGACCCTCTTGTGTAGAGATTGATATTGAATTCTTTTCCATGGTCATTCTCTCCCTTTTATTGATTTCAAGAAGGGCAGTTGCCAGTTTATGGCAAAAGAATGTGCACTGTGGTGGTAAATTGCTTATGTATAAGCATACCTAGGAAAATGTGGTTAGGTATACTGACTGTCTTGATATGACCTAAATAGTGTCTACAGGGCTGTCAAACTCAAAACACAACCCACAACAGAAACAGACCTGCTGGTTTGAATTCAGGATTTATTAACCACAAGGGTTGATCATTTTTCTGTCGATCCAAAGCTACTAAAAACTATACTAAGCACTGGTGCTTTTCATTGTTTTGTTTGTTTGTCTGTTTGAATTGAGGTTTAACATATCCGTCAACACTATTTCGGTCATTTTGGAGGCGTCTCTACCAATTTTGTGGGATTTCTACCTGACATTGAGAGGAAATGACATTTCAATCCCTGCCGCCCAATGAAACCTAAAGGCTTATATGTATTGGACGATCTGACTCACACCACTTTGCCTGGGCAGGCTTATGATTGGAGCTTGGGGTTAAATGTATCAGTTCCTGATCATTGCCTTCACTTCTTTTTAGTCCTTCTAAGCGGTTTACCAGTACTCATGTGTGGTCAGTTTCAGCTCTGCGTGGAAGCATCATGCAGCTTAATCTATTTCTCCAAGCCCCCATGGGTGGAGGTGATGCTTTTTTTTTGTTAATTTTCATGTGTCTGTCACTGTTTGTAGGCAATCACCACGAAAGCACGCCTATATAATTTTGACCCCCTTCAACCTCACTTTTATATTGTAAAACTGGGGTTTAAGAGGGTAAACATTATTTTCCTTATTCCAGCCCTAAGACATGGGTTGTGGGTACTCTTCAGAACCGCCTCCGTGAGGCGGTTCTGACGAGTGCCCACAATCTATGTTTGGAGCAGAAATAAGGAAAATATCGCAATTTTTCGTCAGAAATTTTCATTTTTTTTTTAGGAAAATTTTTCAGTATGTTTGTATAGGCTTGTTTTCGTAATGACTGGTAATGATTGTTTATAGAAAACAGCTGGACTGTTCTTATCACTGTGAGGTTAGAGTGTTGGGTATGAGGGTTGTCCAAAGAATCTTGGGCCGGTTGTTCAAAACTATTCACGTCATTAGTTAACGCATTGTTAAAACTTTAATCCTTAAATATGGCAAATATGCTAATATTTTTTGCTGAAAAAATGTGAGCAGCTTTTGCAGATGCTTACGAGCTTGTTAAGCTAACGATGCTTTGAATAGCTGTCCCCAGGACTGCAGTCATGTGTTGCAGAAGCTTAGGAGCTTGTTAAGCTAACGATGCTTTGAACAGCTGTCCCCAGGACTGCAGTCATGTGTTGGATTTGGTAAACAGTGTAGACGCAGGTCAGATGCTGCAGAATGTGACATGATAGTTTGATCAGGGTCTACACTGTAAGCTTACTGTACAGGACTTTAAGGGTAAAACAAAACAGTCTAAGTCCTCATTCAGGACAATATCAGTGACAATCTACTAACCAGTCCTGTCAGTGTTTCGATTAATGATACTTAGAGTTAGAAATTTGTTTGTTTTTGGTGTTTAATGGCCCAGTCAACACTATTTAGGTCATTTTGAGCGGGTTAGTTTACCTGTCAACACTTTTCCTAGGCAGGTTTATACCTAAGCGGTTGACGAGTACAACACAATTCTTTTGCCAGAAACTGACAACTGCCCTTCATTGATCAGTGGAAGGGAGAGCAACCATGAGAAATACAATAGAAATTCAATGGCTGAAACATCTATGGGACCATGAGAAATCTTTCCAGACATGGTTAGTTTGAGCCATGAATGGTTATTCGTTGGGTCCTGTTAAAAGGTGGTATAATGGAGACATCTTTTCGCATTTTCTTAAAGGAAGGTGTGTTGTGTGAATTTTGAAATGGCCTCATGCTGTATATGAGTTGGAAGATTCCATGAAGTGCAAATAGGGTTAAATAATGATGTTGTGGAGTGTATCTACCAAAATGACCAAAAATGAACTCATGGGTTGATTGTCATTTAACAACTGTTACAGACCACAATTCCTCCCTTCAGTTGTATACCTTGGTATAGTTAAAACAATTTGACATGAGATTGGTGACCTCTTTTACCATAACATTACGAAAACACGCCTATACAAATACGTACCTTTATCGCAGAAAAAATGAAAATTTTTAGAGGAATAATTGTGATATTTTTCTTATTTCTGCTCAAAATATATTAGATTGTGGGTACTTGTTAGAACCGCCTCGATGAGGCGGTTCTTACAAGTACCCACAATCTATATTTTGAGCAGAAATAAGAAAAATAAGGTTTACCCCTGGAAACCCCAGTTTTACTATATAAAAGTGGGGTTCAAGGGGGTCAAATTATATAAGTATGTTTTCGTGATGATTTCACACCTGACTGAGTGCATATATTTATCTTCGCCGTTTTCAGAAGAGGTAGATATTGTCATTCAATACATAGAGGTCGGTAAATGGGTTGCCATTCACGAGATGCTGAAAATTCATGAGAAGTTTACGAAACAGACCTATTAGGCGATATATTTATTCTTTGCATAGAGGTGATTCTCATGTGAAATTGCATCAGCTATAGATTATGCATAAGCTTATAGTTTATCACCACTCTCTGACAGCTGCGTGTGATGTAAAGCGCATTGGAGCTTCATCCGAGTTCGAATCCTACCATAGGCAGGTTTTTTCTTCAGCTATGCATTTTGTCTCCTGACGTTAATCAAAGGGGACTATAGAATTGGGTTCCTTCTTCTTTACGTCTGTCGGATATTGTTTCCTTTATTACGTCTTTCAGGGTAAGAGTAGTATCACATATAATGAAGCATCTTCTTCCCTCTGTTATTCCGGGAAACAAATAATTGTGGACATTTGTTAGAAGCATCTTGTTAACAAATATCCACAACATTTGTTTATGACGCAATGAAATATAGTCTTCTTGAAAATGCCCATGAGTTTGTCTCGTCCTGAGCGTAAGTTTAGGTCATTTAAAATTGTCATTACAAGGTTTTAACCCTTATCTTGCTGAATATTCATTTAAGCCACACCCATTTCTGTCTATCAACCAATCAAATTACTTGATGTAATTAAATTTATTCTTACAAATTCACAACTGAATGTCAAACAGTGCAGATCCTGATCAGATGGCTTCTTCAGATCTGGATCTACACTGTTTGCAAAGATAGGGGTTGTTGTGAACACCAAGATAAGGGTTAAGTTTAGGTCAATTAAAATTGTCATTACAAGAAGGTTTTCATACTAGAGAATGTTGGTGTTAAGGGGAATCGGAACCCCTGCCAGATTTGTCTGCCGTTTTTCGAAGGGAGACAACTTTTGGAACTTCCTGTACGTTTTTCTATAAGCCCTGTTCCACTGAAAAAGAGGTCTACTCTTAAAGGAAAGCAAATTCTTTCCTTTAAGACTTGACCCTTATTGACCTGGGAGACTCAAATACTTTTGCAGGAGTTGCTTCCCCTGAAGGTGTTCCCATTCCCCTTAAGAAGGTTGACTGTATTAATTTAACCCATAATGCATCAAATAGAATCTTCCTCCTTACGTAGTAGGCTACATGATGCTTCCGTGCAGAGCTGAATCCTGCCCGCACACTAGTACTGGTATACCGCTTAGAGGATCTAAGCCTGTCCAGGAACCGCGGTGCGAGGCGGACCGTCCATGCTAATAAACCCTATTGGTTTTATTCAGCGACATGGCTTTAAATGTCATTTCATCTCAATGTGGGGTAAAAGTCCCACAAAATTGGAAGCAGCATCTCCAAAATGACCTTTACAGTGTTGAGGGGGACGTTATACCTCAAAACAAACAAACAAAGCATCCATTTGAAAATTAAGTCTAAAAGGTGCAGGCAGAATGGTAAACAGTGTATATTATGATCAGACTGCTCAAGCTTGAGGAGCATCTCTCCCATCCGCTGATTCAAGAAGGGCAGTTGTCAGTTTCTGGCGAAAGAATGTGCACTGAACTGGTTAACCGATTACATATAAGCCTGCCCAGGAAAGTGTGGATAGGTAAACTGACCAGCTCCAAAATGACCTAAAATAGTGTTGACTGGGCCATTAAACTCCAATACAAACAAATCAATCTTTCAGGAGCATTTTGATCATAGTCTGCACAGTTTGGTTAGACCTGTCTGTCCCAGTTCTTTGCATCATTACATATAATATCTCATTTGTGTATTTTTATTTTCAGGCCATTTACAGAACAAATTTATGCTGCAAAACAGAAGAATGCAAAGAAAATTGTGTGATATTACGAAAACATGCCTATACAAATACGGTGTAACCTTTATTGTCGAAAAAAATGAAAATCTTAAGATGAATAATTGTGATATTTTTCTTATTTCTGCCCAAAATATAGATTGTGGGTACTTGTTAGAACCGCCTCATCGAGGCAGTTCTAACGAGCACCCACAATTTATATTTAAGAGCAGCAATAAGAAAAATAAGGTTTACCCCTGTAAACTGCAGCTTTACTACATAAAAGTTGGGTTCAAGGGGGTCAGTATTATATAGGCGTGTTATAGTGATGATAAAATCTGTGATAAGGACTCTGCCATGGTATTTTATGGAAACAGGACTTTACTTACCCACAAATACATGTATTAATTTACCATTTACACTTGTTAATTTTAAATTATATTAGAAAACTGTTGAAATGAAAAGTATGACTGTTTTTTTTTTTTTTATTCCAGTTGGTTATCATCTATAGTATATACATGGTTAGTGTGTTTAATAGTAAAATATAATGGGTGAGTCTTAGACAACTTTATAGGAGTGTGCTTCAGTGAAGCCCTATAAAATTGTCACAGCAGTTTATATTTTATTATTAAAAAAAATATGAATTATGTATTTAGTTTTGGCCCCAGCCCATCAGGGCTTGTAGAAATAGATGGGCTGCACGATGCTTCCATGCAGAGCTGAAACAGACCACACACAAGCACTGGTAAACCGCTTAGAGGATCTAAGCTTGCCCAGGTAGTGCTAGTCGGACAGTCCATGCTTACAAAGTAGAAGTAAAACAAAGATCAGGAATTGATACAATTAACTTACTCCACCCATAAAAGACACCAAAGGGAAAGAAACACAAACATTAAGCGACCAGACCATAATGGAAACCTAAACAAAGGAAGGCCATAAGGACAGTTACTTTCCCACAAAATGGCCATATGGCCATCCAAAACCAAAAGACACAAGTGATACACACAGTAAGTAACAAACAACAACATAAATAAATCGCCACAGAAGAGCCGCCTTGGAACGGTCAGTGGAAGATTTCCACTGGGGGGCTTAAATCGATTTTACGTGGCCACAATCCTCGCCCTTACTTCCGTCGCGATTTAGACAAATAATTTGTTCAGTCCGCATGAAGGCCTCCTAACTCATCAGTGCAACATCTCAGTGAACACAAAAATCAAAGAACCACAGAGGTGAGACAACGGTGAGGACTCGACAGCAAGAAACCACTGAAATGCTGGAGCAAAAGAAAACCAACAGTTAGACTCCGATGAGCCCGACCAGAGACAGAGCATCAGGCACCAACCAATATTATCTCTAATTTTCAATAAGCCTTTACGTTGGAGCCATCATAGAATCTGAGGCCTGACCAACCGGCGTGCAATTAAAGAGGGAAGCAAAGTTGCCAACCGTGATTGGGTTAACTACCATGCATGCAGTCTGTCGTATAATATCCATGTTGTACCCAATCTTTTTATATCGAAGAATGATTTTACGAAATTGGGTGCTGAAGTCATTGCGGTTATATATTTTTCTGAATTTATATACTAAGTCACCATAAAATTCGGGTTCCGATAGACCTTGTTGCAGAAGAGATTTAAGTTTGAGCAACAGAACTTGGAAGCAACGTCTCCAAAATGACCTTTACAGTGTTGACGGGGACGTTAAAGCTCAAATCAAACAAACAAAAACAGAACTTGAGATGTCATTTCATCTTGTTGTTGGGTAAAAGTCTCACAAAATTGGAAGCAACGTCTCCAAAATGCCCTTAACCGTGTTGACGGGGATGTTAAACCTCGAATCAAAAAAAAAAATATCTAATGTATTTCGTTTCCGTAATCCAAAACAAAATCATAAAAACAAATGTATTTGTTTATAACGTAATCCAAAACAAACATCATTCGTTTTTGCAGTGATTTAGCAAATTTCACCAAATAAAGATAAAGAGACTGCAGAAACTGAGGCAGGTTAACCCTTTTGTACCAAGTGGAATCTTCCTCCTTATATATAGCAGGAGTTCATTTCAAAATTCAGGGGTGTCAGGTTGTGTTTTCATCAAAATTAATTGGAAAAATGGCTGAACTTTTAGCAAACAGTGGAGGCCCTGATCAGACACCGCGTTCTGCGGCGTCTGATCTGGGCCTGCACTGTTTGCCAAGGTACCCCTTTAGGGGTTTCTGGTACTGAATGGGTTAAACGACATTGTGTGCACACGTAGCATGACATGACGTTATATAGTGCTTGTCTGACATCTATACACTAGAGGTATCCATAACAACATGGTCATAGAGGATCTTACATGAGTGCTCATTTATTATTGAGTTTATAAAACAAGTTGAGGAAAAGGGATAAAATGTGAGGCTGTACCGAGCTTTTTATCTCATTTCTTCAACGAGTTTAAGAAATTTGATAATACATGAGCACAAAAGCAAGATTCTATTTATCATATGACATTTAAAACGCATTTTATTCAGGATTGTTTAAGGTAAATGTCAATACTCCGCCATTAGTAAACACTATATCATTTATGACATCGTACATGTAATGTTACGGGGCTTATCTAACTAATTTGCATACCTAATCCACTAGTGGATTATCAAATTTACCACATGGCGTTATTTCATTCTCAGACATGACTTCATGTGATAAAATCAAATAAATGGTTCTTAGTGCTTTACATTCTGTTTGAAAATCTTGAAACATATAGCTTATTTCAGCTTTAGAAATTATTTTTGAGGCTTAGATGCAACCACCATCGCAGTTTGCAATAATTCAAATTGGCCATTCAAACCAGGAAAGCCGAGAATGTCAGAATCAAGTGAAAATTAATTTGAATAGATATGGTAAAGATAAATACTTGCAGTTTGGTTGTTTTCTCAAGTATAAAGGGTTGCATGTTATTGTTTTCACTTGCAAGTTAGGTTCTGGTCTATAAACGGTCACTAGTAGTATTATAGGTCAGTAGAACATATGGGTCACTTACATGTACGATTATAGCCTGCAGTTGGCAGTTATTCGACTCTCTTTATTAGCTCACCTGAGTTGAAGGGTCATGAGTAAGCTTATAGTATGGTAAGGATCCTTTGTATGTCTGTCTGATGTCTGTCAAAAGTTTATTCACGTGAAGCTGTATGTACATAATACAGATGGCCACCATGCCCATACAAGGTAGCAACATTTCAAAAATCTCCACCAGAACCTGTTGGCTGATTGTTATGAAACTTGTTATATAGCTATGGGGACTCAAGTCAATCATACAGTGGAATATTGATGGCTCGAACACTAATCGCTTGTTTACCATGGCTGAGTTGAACCTGTTCTTGAGCCCCTAGGTAAATCTTCAACATCAGAAATAGTGGGTGATAATTTTAGATTCTCATCTTTAATATTACAATTGTATTCTGTGTGTACTCGTTAGAATCGCCTCGATGAGGTGATTCTAATGAGCATATAGCATACATTATCATAAGATGTCAAAAAGTATCTCGTTATCCCTGCTGGCGGTAACCCTCAGTGGCTCGAACTACCCCTTTTCTAGGTCCCTAAAGTGTTTGAGCCATAAAATTTCGACTGTAGTTTATTCAAATGATGGCCTTGACCTATTTTAGGCCAACATTAAATTTGTTCACATGGGCTTTTGTATGGAAAAAAAAAGCAAAAATTTTTACATTTTTCGGAATTTTCTGCCACCTGTGATCTGAAAATTGGTAGATACACTGCATTATTAGCTAAATGTAGATGGATCCACATGTGTATCCAAGGTCCTTCACTTTGGCCCAAAGTCATTCCATTACGATAACAAACCCGTGCGACATAGTACATTTTTCAGATCTCCAAAATGGCTACTTTTCTCAGGAAAATCTGTGATATTTTTCTTATAAATACTACAAACATAAGTTGTGGGTGCTCGTTAGAACCGCCTTATTGAGGCGGTTCTGACAAGTACCCACAACCTATGTCTTTGAGAAAAAATAAAAATAATGTATACCCCCGTAAACCCCGGTTTTCTCTATATAAATTGGGGTTTAGGGCGGTGTTCATTTCACGGACGTCTTCATGTGATGATACAAGAAAATTAAACCTTGTTTTTTCTAAGAAATCACTGGGCCATTTGTAATCAAATTTCATATTAAAGATTTTGGGAACAAGGAAATGAAAATTAGTAAATATGAGTTAGATCACATGACCAGTGTGCCGCCGTGCAACATATGGAATTGTTTGTTTGAATTGAGGTTTTATGTCCCCTTCAACACTATTTTGGTCATTTTGGAGACATTGCTTCCAATTTTAACCTTCTCCGGAACCAATGGGCTGATGCCTTAAATCTTGGTATGAAGCACTGGAGACTCAGGCTTTTTTATACCCCGCTACACGATAGTGGCGGGGTATTATGTTATACCCTCCGGTGTCCGTCCGTCCGTCCGTCCGTATGTCCGTCCGTCCGTCCGCACTTCGTTTCCGATCGATAACTTGAGTATTTTTTCACGGATTTTGTTCAAATTTTGCATACATATTGGTATCCGAGATGAGTGGTTTGGGATTGTTAATGGGCAAAATCCGTTAATTTTTAGCAGAGTTATTGCCCTTTTCAGTATCTGAAAAATGGTTTTTGGCCTCTAATTCCCTTACTATATGGAATATCTGGATGAAACTTCACAGATATATAGAGGACTAAACGGTTCATATTGTGGCCAAGGACTGCTACTCTGGCTGTTCCAGTTCTTGAGTTATCTGCCCTTGACTTATTTAAAAAAATGCATTTTAGACTGTAGTTCGTTTATCATTTACAATATCTTGCTGAAACTTCATAGATTTGTAGTAGATGAATTGTTATATACTGTGGCAAAGGAACATGACTCTGGCTTTCCCAGCGATTGAGTTATCTGCCTTTGAAATATCTGAAAAATGGTTTTTGGCCTCTAGTTCCCTTACTATATGGAATATCTCGATGAAACTTCACAGATATATAGAGGACTTAATGGTTCATATTGTGGTCAAGGACCGCTACTCTGGCTTACCAGTTCTTGAGTTATCTGCCCTTGAAGTATTTAAAATGCATTTTAGACTGTAGTTCCTTTATTATTTACAATATCTTGCTGAAACTTCATAGATATGTAGTAGATTAAATGTTACATACTGTGGCAAAGGAACATGACTCTGGCTTTCCCAGCAATTGAGTTAGCTGCCCTTGAAATATATAAAAAAGGGGTTTTGGCCTATAGTTCATTTATTATTTGAAATATATGGATAAAACTTCTACACCCTCTGCTGTCTGTCTGTCTGTCCGTCCATTTGTATGTCTGTCCATCTGTCTGTCTTTCCCTTTTCAGTATCTGAAAAATAGTTTTTGGCCTCTAGTTCCCTAACCAAATAGATGCCTAAAATAAAGGCCCTTCTAAGTGGTTAACCAGTACTTAGTGCACATACTTCATGCCTGCCCTTCTTGAATCAGCGGAAGGAGCACAATGACCGTAGAAATTACTTCATGATCAGTCTTCACGAAAGAATATAGTCAGACAGGCAGTACATCGAAAAACATGAAATTCTTACATGTACCACATAAAGATACATGTTCCACAGCCATTTAAGGTAAATACTTGCCTCCATAATTTTCTAATAATGTCAACTTATTGAGTTGCCTTCCCATCAAATGTCTGAAAAATGGATTTTTACATATGCTTCCTACATCTTCTAACAACTTCATCCACTCACATTAAGACATTACACTTGCGGATCATATCTCTGCTATCCCCTTTCTAGTTATTTAGCTTCGATATATTTTCAAATAAGTTACATTGCTTAGCAGTGGCGGGGTATTATGCAGTGTCTGCGGTGCTTTTATATATCTAATGCAATTGATGGCTCTGGTTTGACCTTGGCCCAATTTACATCAAGGTCAATTTTTGTCACATATGCTTTTGTATTGGAAAAAGTGTAAATTTTTAATTTTAGGACACTGTTGCCTGTGAAATTTAAGTTTGTATTTATGCAATCAAAGGAAGCTATTTGAGTATTGAAGGACACTTTTGACCAAAGGCACTCAGGTATCAAAATTTAAAGTTACTACTGGGCAAATTGAAGTCAAATTTCATATGAAGCTGTTATGGGATGGAAAAATGAAATTACGTTGAGTTGGTCCAGGTCACATGACCAAGATGGCCATATATGGTAAAAAATTCTTCAAAAATCTTAGATTCTGGAACCACATGTAGCCTTGTAACTTGGAATGTTGAATTGGCCCATCATAATTTATTCAATTGATGAGTCTCGGTTGATCTTGACTCCTTTTATGACAAGGTCAAATTTGGTCACTTATGCTTTCATGGGACAGAGGAACGAAAGTTTGTTGACATAGTTTAGGTTACATGACTAGGATGGATGCCATGTAAAAAAAAAAAACTTCAAAAATCTTCTTCTCAGAAACCAAATGGCTCAATAAATTCTCAGCAATCAGGTGAGCAGTTCAGGACTATTGGTCCTCTGGTGACTAGAATGGCTGATTGTGTTTGTTTGTTTTCAGGTTTAACGTCCCCGTCAACACTATATAGGCCATTTTAGAGATGTTGCTTCTAATTTTGTGGGACTTTTACCGAACATTGAGATGAAATAACATCTCAAGCCCTGTTGCCCAATGAAATCAATAGGGTTTATAAGTATGGACTTGCACCGCTTTGCCTGGGCAGGCTTAGATCCTCTAAGCGATTTACCAGTACTCGTGTATGGCAAGGGTGCTGTCGATGTCAGCTCTGCATGGAAGCATCATGAAGTCCATCTATTTCTTCAAGCCCCGATGGGCGGGGGCCGCTAGAATGGCTGAATGTGGAATAAATATGTTCTATAAAAGGGTTATCCTTTGGAAGCAAAACTGAACTGAATTCATTATGATAACACACCCGTGCATGTTTTCACATCTCAAAACTGGCTACTTTTCTGATGAAACTTTGTGATATATTTTTTTTTTACTGCAAACATAGGTTGTGGTTGCTTGTTAGAACCGCCTCATTGAGGCAGTTCTATCGAGTACCCACAACCTATGTCTTGGAGCAGAAATAAGAAAAATAATGTTAACCCCTATAAACCCCAGTTTTACTACATAAAAGTGGGGTTTAATGGGGTCAAAACCATATAGGCATGTTTGCCTGATGGTATGAAGTGTACATGTTTTCTGGGCCAGATTAGCTAGTTTCGGCCAATTAGACCTCATCAGTGACCCTCAGATATTTTTAAAATTCCACAATGGAGTCAGTGATCCCAAAGGACAAATTTAAACTACACTAGGATGAAGGGCAGGGAGACTTTTTACGGCCACCACACATTCCCTTAACATCAGCTGTAGTAAGGTATTATTCTTTTTAGCCAGCATGAAAAATAGAAGTGGAGGCAATGATCAGGAATCAATACAAACCCACAGCTCCCATCAGAGACACCAAAGGGAAAGAAACACAAACATGAAACAACAAACCCTAATGGAAACATCAATAGCGGAAAGCCAAAAGGACAGTTACTGTCCCACAAAATGGCCAATAGGCTATTCAAAATAAAATAATATAAGCGACACAAACACCCAAAGACAAACCATAACAAAAATAAACCGCAACAGAAGAACCGCCTTGGAACGGTCAGCGGAAACAAACTCCACTGGGGGGCTTAAATCGATTTTACGTGGCCACAATCCTCGCCCTTACTTCCGTCGTGATTAAGACAAATAATTTGTTCAGTCCGCATGTAGGCCTCCTATAGCCTATGAAGAACTAATCTACCACCATTTTATTTGGCAGCAGCAGCATCTGCACATTCATAGAGGATCTTACATGAGTGTTCATGCATTATTGAATTTATTAAAGTTGAGGAAAAGGGATAAAATGCGAAGCTTTGCCGAGCATTTTATCCCTTTTCCTCAACAAGTTTAATTTTAATAATACACGAGCACAAATGTAAGATTCTATTTATCATATGACATTTAAAACGCATTTTATTCACGATTGTTTACAAAAATGTCAATATTCCGCCGTTAGTAAATGCGACGTCGTTAAGGACGTCGTACATGTATTGTTATGGGACGTATCTAGCTAATTTGCATATTTAATCCACTAGTGGATTATCGAAAATATTACATGGCGTTATTACACTCTCAGACGCGACGTCATATGATAAATAAGTTTTGCATTCAGTTTTCACTTTTATGGATTTTATATTTTCCAAACCCTTAGGTGGATTCGATTTATGCACTTATCAATATTTTTCTTGCACAACAGGGCCCAGTTGTTCAAAACTAACGACGTCGTTAGTTAAGGTATCGTTTAAACTTTGATAAATATTGCAAATATGCTAAAATTTCTGCTGAAAAAATGTGAGCAGCTTTATGGACATGTGCACACGCACATGGAATGTGCACACCTTGATGGACAGTGCAGACTCAGACAGACCACAGCGAAGAACAACTCTAGTTGGTGGAGAACTTAATCGTTGCAGAGTGGAGATTGCAGCTCTGAGTGAGACGAAGTTTGTGCTGGTTACACTCTTCTGGAGTGGACGCAAAGAAAGAAGAGCGGCGCAAAGCAGGGGTAGGATTTGCCATCAAATCACACCTTGTCAGCAATTTCAAAAGGCATAAATGACTGCCTGATGACGCCAAGACTGCCCTTATCTGGTAAGAGGCACGCAACTACTGTAAGTGCCTATGCACCCACAAAGACTAACCCAAATGAGGTCAAAGACAAGTTCTATGATGGTCTTGATTTTGTGATTACTGCTACACCCCTAGGAGAAAAATTCATCCTCCTTGGAGACTTCAATGCTAGAGTGGGCACAGACCACCAAACCTGGGAAGGAGTCATTGGGACAGGAGTAGGGAAGTGCAATAGCAATGGCCTCCTCCTTTTGAGGAAGTGTGCAGAGCATGAACTGCTGATCACCAACACAGTCTTCCCTCTACCAGCTCGCAACAAGACATGAATGCATCCTTGCTCCAAACATTGACATCTCATTGACTATGTCTTAGTAAGAAGGAAGGACAGACAGGATGTGAGAGTGACAAAGACTATGTGTGGTGCGGACTGCTGGACAGATCACAGGCTTGTTGTCAGCAATCTCAACATGCACATTTGGGCCTCCGTGGCCTAGTGGATAAGAGCGCTGACTCTTAGTCATTAGGTCTCTCACCGCCGTAGGTTCGAGCCTCGCTCGGGCCACGTGTGAGACGCCAAGTTCTGCAACGGAAGGTCAGGTGGTTTTTCTCCGGGTACTCCGGTTTTCGCCCACCTCTGATTAACGATCGGCTCGATATGAGTGAAATAATCTTGAAAGGGCCGTAAAACCCAAACCAAAAAAAAAAAAAAAAAAAAAAAACATGCACATTTAGCCTGCATGGCGACCACAAGAAAGTGCCTAAGTGGCTTGATGTTTCTCAGCTGAAACAAGACAGCAAGAGGCAAAGTAGAAGTGGAGGCAATGATCAGGAATCGATACAATTAACCCACAGCTCCCATCAGAGACACCAAAGGGTAAGAAACACAAACATGAAAGAACAGACCCTAATGTGTGTGTGAATTCGGGTTTAACGTCGCTTTCAACAATTTTTCAGTCATATCACGACGGTGTCTGGTTGCGACAGGGAGCTCAATGCTCACATTTATAGTGCTGCCTCACTGAAGTATCATGTCCCAGACACATTACATGATACCACACCCAGTCACATTATCCTGACACTGGATCGACCAGTCCTAGCTCTACCCCGTAAATCTGAGTGCCAAACGAGGAGCAGCTAGTACCATTTTTAACGACTTTGGTATGTCGCGGCCCGGGGTCGAACCCCAGACCTCCCGTTCCCCGGAGCGGACACTCTACCAACTGAGCTATCGGGGCCGGTAGACCCTAATGGAAACATCAATAGCTGAAAGCCAAAAGGACAGTTACTTTCCCACAAAATGGCCAATAGGCTATCCAAAATAAAATAATATAAGCGACACAAACACCCAAAGACAAACCATAACAAAAATAAACCGTGACAGAAGAACCGCCTTGGAACGGTCAGCGATTTTACGTTGACATAATCCTCGCCCTTACTTCCGTCCCGATCTAGACAAGTAAGCAAAGTATGACGTCATACATACTGCGAGATATTTTATTTGAGCAGAGAGTAGGCTAAACATAAACTCGGAAAGTCTTTAATTAAATAGAAGTGAGTGAAATGATGATCAGTAGTCGTTTTATAAGCGATACTAACACTCAAAGACAAACCATAACAAAAATAAACCGCGACAGAAGAACCGCCTTGGATCGGTCAGTGAAACAAATTCCACAATCCTCGCCCCTTACTTCCGTCGCGATTAAGACAGATTATTTGTTCAGTCTGCATGAAGGCCTCCTAACATCAGTGCAACATCTCCGTGAACACATGGCAAGCCTTCATCCATGACATCTGCAGCAGACTGGTTACAATGGAACTCTGTTCAGTTGATCTGGAATAAAACTGGACAGTCTTCACTCCAGAGATACGGTTTACTCTTCAGCAATGGGTTCTCTAGGACCAGTATCTCGCAAACATCAAGACTGGTTTAACGAGAATGACGAAGAACTCCAGGGATTCCTCGAAGAGAAGCACCAAAAACACAGGGCATACCCCAGTGATACCAGCTCAGTATCTAATAAGGCGGTATATTCAGATACAGTAAAATTCCTATATTAGGACCACCTTTGGGACTGTTCAAAAGTGGTCTTATAGACCACTTTTGAACAGTCCCAAAGGTGGTCTGACCAGAGGACACTATATGCAGAAAACACAAATGAAGAGTAACTGTAGCCTAATAAATAAGCTTTTAAAAGCAGAATTAGTCTTAATGTTAGGTGGTCCTAATAGCAGACTTTTACCGTATATGCAAGACAGTCCAAACTAGACTCAGAGATATGCAAATCTCATGGCTGAGCAATAAGGCTGATAAAATTCAGTTCTTATATGAAGAAGTTCATTGATACACTATTTAAAGACAATCTATGGTCCCCAGAGCTCAAGAGTCATCCCTCTCCTGGGTGCAGATGGAACTAGTCTTCTGACTGACAAGGAGGTTATCTTTAAAAGGTGGGCTGTGCATTTTGATAGTTTTCTTTATCGACCATCCTCTTTCAATGATGATGCTATCAACAGATTACCACATGTTGAATGTAATCTGCTGCTTGATGAGTTCCCAACTGTTACTGAAAGTATGAAAGCATTAAAAATTCTGGCATCCGGCAAGACTCCAGGATCAGCTGCAATACCTGCTGAGATCTATAAAGCAGGAGATGTTCCATACATTTTGCAAAGAAGTTGACAGAGTTATTTCATATTATGCGCAGAAAAGAAGCCATCCCTCCAGAATTCAAGGATGCGTAAAAAATCCACCTATTCAAACGGTAAGGGAACTCTCGGGTCTGTGACAATCATCGTGGCATCTCTTTATTGTCAATTGCTGGAAAGGTCCTTGCAAACGTACTGCTTAACCGACTGACTGATTATCTTTAACAGTCAATGCTTCTACAAGAAAGCCAGTGTGGGTTCAGAAAACACAGAGGAACAATTGACATGATCTTCACAGCAAGGCAGCTTCAAGAGAAGTGCCAGGAACAGACCATGGACCTGTACATGACCTTTGTCGACTTTACCAAAGCTTTTGACATAGTCAGTCGTGAGGGTCTTTGGAAAATTATGGTGAGGTTTGGATGTCCATCCAAGTCCATAACAATGGTGAGACAGTTCCACGTTGGTATGCTTGCACGGGTTCAAAATGATGGTGAGTTTTCAGATCCATTCCCTGTGACAAACGGAGTGAAGCAAGGCTGTGTGTTAGCACCGACACTGTTCAGCATTATGTTATTTGCCATGCTCACAGATGCATTCCAGGATGGTGACAATGGTATACCTATTAGGTATCGCTTTGATGGGAAGCTTTTCAATCTCAGAGGGTTGCAAGCCAAATTCAAGGTGCAGACGGAGGTGCTAGATGAGGTCCTCTTTGCTGATGACATGGCAAACGGTGCTCCAATAGGAGAGATCAAGTGTCTGACTCCTGTGATAGCTATGGCCTCACAATCAGCATCGAAAGACTGCAGTAGTGTATCAACCAGCACCTGACAAGCCTGATTAAGAGCCCACCATCACAGTGAAAAGACAAAGATTGCAAGTTGTAGACAAGTTAACCCACCTTGGTAGCATACTGTCAAGAGATGGAGTCAGGATTGCCAAAGCTAAGGCAGCGTTTGGGACCGACGTGGAATCAGGCTTAACAGAAAACTGAAAGTCTACAGAGCTGTGCTGCCAACACGATTTCATGTATATGTATGTGAGTCATGGACAGTTTACCAACGACAAGCCAGAAGGCAATCACATCCATTCAACCTGTCTCAGAAAACTCAAAAGATTAAATTACAAGACAGGAAGTCCCGAAAAGGGCAGGGATGCAAAGTGTGTACACTTCTCTGAAACTAGCACAGTTAAGATGGGCACGCCATAATACCTGGATGTCTGAGTAACGTCTGTCAAAGAATTTTCTCTAAAGGAGAACTAGAAATGGGCAGACACTCCCATGGTGGTCAGAAGAAGGGCTACAAGGACAACCTAACATCACGATACGGGGGTATACATTATCTGTTTTATTTTTGTTCAAAAACATAGATTGTGGGTACTCGTTAGAACCGCCTCATTGAGGCGGTTCTAACGAGCACCCATAATCTATGTTGAAAGAAAAAATAAGAAAATTGTTCCAATTTTAACTTAATATTTGTATCTTCTGACACCATGTTGGACGCCATTATTTCACACGGCCATGTTTTCCTAATGAAAGCTCACCTCAAGAACTTCAACATACCAACAAAGTTGTGGGAACAAATTGCACAGGACAGCAAAGTGGTGAGGTCTCATCAAAAGGGGTGCTAGTGAATCGCCGATTGTCAGTGTGTTAGAATCGAAATAGATCAGCACTAGTGTGTGAATTGATGAGTGATAAATCACAGTTTGTCGGTCAGTGTTAACCAGACAAATTACTCGTGTTACGTGCTCGTGATTACATCAACTTTACAGCTGACCTCACAACTTTGATTTGTTACTCAGTTAATCACTGCTAGAGCTTACTGATTTCTTAATAGAGGATCTTACATGAGTGCTCATGTATTATTGAATTTATTAAACGAGTTGAGGAAAAGTATAAAATGCGAGACTTTGCCGAGCATTTTATTCCTTTTCCTCAACGAGTTTAATAAATTTAATAATGCACGAGCACGAATGCAAGATTCTATTTATCATATGACATTTAAAACGCATTTTATTCACGATTGTTTACAAAAAAAGTCAATATTCCGCCATTAGTAAACGCGACGTCTTTAAGGACGTCGTACATGTAACGTTACGGGAAGTATCTAACTAATTTGCATATTTAATCCTTTAGTGGATTATCGAAAATATTACATGGCGTTATTACACTCTCAGACGTGACGTCATGTGATAAAATAGGATATTACACGAGTGGTCATATACATATGAAAAATAAGAAATGTGTTTGAATTGAGGTTTTACGTCCCTTTCAGTGCTATTTAGGTCATTTTGGAGATGTTGCTTACAATTTTGTGGGTTTAAATGCAGGAACGGTCCGACTTGCACCACTTTTCCTGGGCAGGTTTAGACCTTCTAAAGCGGTTTACCAGTACTCATGAGCGGTCGGTTTCAGCTCTGCGAACAAGCATCATGCTGCCCGATCTATTTTTCCAAGACCCGATGGGCGGGGTCCCGCAAATATGAAATAAGTTTATAGTATTGAATAACAAGAAGTTTTATACAGAGGATCTTACACTCGTGGTCATTTCACATGAAATTTTATGAAACGAGCCTTCGGTGAATTTCGTAGATTTCATATCATTACGAAAACATGCCTATACAAAAACATGGTAATCTTTACCACCGAAAATATGAAAATTTTAAGCTAAAAAATTGTGATATTTTTCTTATTTCTCATAGAGGCGGTTCTAACGAATACCCACAATCTATATTTTAGAGCAGAAATAAGAAAATATGGTTTACCCCTGCAAACCCTAGTTTTTACTGTATAAAAGTGGGGTTCGAGGGGGTCAAAATTATATAGGCGTGTTTTCGTGATGTGAAATGACAACGAATTCAAAAGAATTATATAAATACCAAACGACTGACAAAGTAGAGATATGTACAAAATTTTAATATTTTGCGTTATTGTCAATCAAACCGCGTTCATAGGCTATATATTTTTGTACGTTCAATAGAGATACCTATTAATGGAATTAATAAGGCAATTTCACGACCATTATAGAATATTAATTAATTGAAATTGCTTCATTGCTTGAGCAAGTACCATATTTTATATGACTGTCAGCTCTGTCATATTTGACTTCGAGCCACGTCAAGTGAAAAAAATACCATATGGCTTTGTTGTTACTGGGTGGCGTAATTTCAACGCTGGTTATTGAAATGGTGTACATGTACGTCGGAGAGCCGGCGGGCTTCAAC